>JAMZAV010006769.1:0-73795 GCA_024449915.1 Sweltsa coloradensis | reverse complement strand
TACGACGTTTTTCCCTGAGTTGTTCTATTTTCTTTGTTATTGTTGTAAAAAATTTTCGCACAACACCGTAGTTGTATGAAATGTACACATTGTTGTGGTTTAAACCACAGACAAGTCTTACTTTAAGGCTTTGTGGACCGAAGCATATAAAAAATGTACACATATGTAATTAATGAAAAAGAAAAAAAAAAAAAAAATTATTATTATTATTATTATTATTATTATTATTATTATTATTATTATTATTATTTATTATTTAATTTAAATTTTAAACTTCAACTCACCCAAGCGCACCATTCAACGTAGGTAGTTTTGTTTTTGTGACATTAATTTTCAACTGGTTTTCTAGACTAGGCTGACTGAGAATTTTTTTAAAACAATAATTATTGTATTTTCTGCGATTTTCTTTTTCGTTTGGCGGTACTTTGTTGAAAATTAATGTCACAAAACACAACTACCTACTTTTGAATATTTGCTTGTGCAAATTGAAGTTTGAAATTAATTTGACTAGGCATTGTTTCCATGGGCCCGAACCGAAAAATTTTGAAAAATAGTTTTGATTTTCTATAGAGCCAGGTTTTCAAAGCCGTAACTATATTTTGACTTGGTATAGCATATTTAGAAAATAGAGAAACGCAGGACGTCTAGTATAACTTTTATGTGTTTTCCGTTTACCGGGGGTTCATCCCTACTTATTGTTTCTTGTGTCGTGCGCTTGATGAAGTGGCTATAGTCCGTGGAACAAGCTGCTAAAACTATAGGAACATTTCCAAATCCGGAAACCACACCAAAATTTAGGAGGTAAAAGACATATTTTCGAATGTTCTTTTCACGGGGGACACGCATGGTAGCAAATAAGTCACCTGTCCTGGCGTCCACAAGATGGCCGCCAAAATATTCTTAAAATTGCTGTAACTCAAGAAGTAATCATCAGATTTGGATAAACTAGGTTTTGTTTTATTGGGTTTTTTAATGCTCTACAAAATTGTCACAGAAATTTTACGTAATACAACAGTTTTAATTATATTTATATATTATTACAATGTATTGCAATTATAGAAACTTTTTGGTATATGTATAATTATTATAGGTAAAATTCGCTAGTTTTGTCATAAATTTTCAGACTATACTAAATAACGCCAATAAATCCAAAATTTAAAGTTCCGAAACGAAATTCCTGTAAACTTTTTGATTAATTAAATTTAAATTAAATTAAGCTTTAAATTAAATCCAATTAAAAGTTTTTTATTCACTTACCAAAGTCCACGTAGTGTATCACACAAGAACAATATGACCACAATGAACCAAAAAAATATTAGTCCCAAAAATTAATTCTAATCACTTTCCTATTAATTCAATTAATTAAATTAAATTTTAAAAATAATGACAATAATCTCAATTAATTTTGTAAAATTAACACAATGTGGTCCGACATTGGAATCATTTTAAAGCTAGTTTTTAAGGCGAATAATTTTAATGAAAAAAGTAATTATAAAATTAATTAATCACCGAATTAATTACATTTTAGTTAAATTATCCCACTTTTGACATATTTATTGTTATGTTTCCTAAACTCGATCGATCGTCATAAAAATATACTTCTTACTGACATAATGCCATAAATCCGAATTGTCATGTCTCGAAACAAAATTCCTATAACTTACCGATTAATTAAAAAATTAAATGAAGAATTACGTATATCTAAATAATTGTTATTGTCACTAAATTAACACATAAAAAATGCCAACAGAATTTATCAATATAAACAATGAAAGTATAATTTTAAAAATTAATAGTCCCAAAATTAAGTTCTTGCTACTTTTATGTTTATTGAATTTCCCACAAAATTATTTTCCTGTAAAATTAAGCTGCAATGGTTCCCAGTGTGGCTGTTTTTTAAATTTAACAACACATGGTGATTATATCAACTAATTTAATTCATTCATTATATTCAATAAGGGGAAAGTAGCATGAACTTAATTTTGGGACTATAATTTTTAAAATTATACTCGCATTGTTTATATTTAAAACTTCTGTTGGCATTTTGTATGTGTTAATTGAGTGACAAAAACAATTATTGAGATATAAGTATTTCTTCACTTAATTTCTAATTTAATCAGTAAGTTATAGGAATTTTGTTTCGGGACATGACAATTCGGATTCATTGGCATTATGTCAGTAAAGTAGTATATTTTTATGACGATCGATCGAGTTTTAGGGGATACTAACAATACACATTCAAAAGTGGGATAATTTAACTAAAATGTAAAATTTAAATTCGGTGATTAATTAATTTCTTAATTACTTTTTTTATTACTTTATTCGCCTTAAAACAAGCTTAAAATGATTTCCAATTTCGACCCCCATTGTGTAATTTTACAAAATTAAATTTAGATTATTGTCATTATTTTTTTAAATTAAATTTATTAATTGAATTTAAAAGGAAAGTGATTGGAATTAATTTTTGGAAGTAAAATTTTTTTTGGTTTATTGTGGGCATATTGTTCTTGTGTGATACACTACGTGACCTTGGTAAGTGAATAAGAAACTTTTAATTGGGATTTTTAAATTTAAAGCTTAATTTAATTATTTAATTAATCAAAAAATTACAAGAATTTCGTTTCGGGACTTAAAATTTTGGATTTATTGGCGTTTATTTTAGTATAGTCTGAAATTTTATGACAATTTTTTCGAATGCTACTATAAATAATTATACATAAACCAAAAAGTACTTTAATTAAAATACATTGTAATATATATAAATATAATTAAAACTATTGTATTAACGGGAAAATTTCTTTTGGTGACATTTTTTAGAGCATTAAAAACCGAATAAAACAAAACCTAGTTTTTCCAAAACTGATGATTACTTCTTCAGTTACAGCAATTTTAAGAATTATTTTGGCGGCCATCTTGTGGACGCCATGACAGGTGACTTATTTGTTACCATGCGTGTCCCCCGTGAAAATAACATTCTAAAACACGTCTTTTACCTGCTCCTAAATTTTGGTGCTGGTTTCCTGATTTGAAATGTTTTTTACGCTTGTTCCACGGACTACTAGACAAAAGTGCTCTTTCATACATTTTAATTATTTTTTGTCGTAGTTTAAATACGGGAATATAATTATATGAACCTCGTTCTAAGTCCTTAAAAAAATCTAAGTAATCTAAGATTATTTTAAACGGATTCGTGGTATTCACCATTTATGTATGCCTTTTTGTTGAACAGAATGCTAAAATTAAAATCTATGACGGATATACCCAAAAGCCCCTAGGCAAAAAAGAGCATCCGTATTGATGATTATAAAAGAATCAATTACTTTTTCTCACTAAAAAAAGCACCAAAAGATCTTGCTGCAATTGATAGAGTAAAATTCTACTTACTTTATTCACAATGCCCTCTGTCACTGGGCACATTGAATTTTATAATTTGTTGTCACATTTTTATTCCCTTTTTTCAAATTATTCACTATCTCAACACGACAATCGACACATCGGGGGCTGCATCGTCATCAATCACTCAATCACCGATCATCATTTACGCAATTATAAAAGTATTTGTAAATGTTTTTCTGGGGATAACCCCACTGTTTATAGACTGAAAACGTTAAAACATTATAAATGGTAACCGGACGATTTGCCAGGCGGACAATTTGCCAGGGTCTATTTTGAGGGGCTAGGACAACTTGCCAGGCGTAAATGAGGGGCTAGGACAATTGCCAGGCTACAGTGTGACGTCACTGAGAGGCTAGGACAATTTGCCAGGCATTATTGAAGGGCTAGGACAACTTGCCAGGCTGGTGTTGACATTGACGGAGCACGTGGTAACACATATCTGAACTGCAGGAAGAGTAATGCCAAGCACCGAACTTGTGAAATAAAAACCCAGGGACAAGGTGGTATTTTCTTGTCAAAATCGTGAAATTCAGGAGATTGAGGAGTGTTACCCCCCATCCCCCTAACCCATAGAAAATTAAGAAAATTTAAAATAATGTTTTTGGTTAGTTAAAGTTATTCGATTGTATTCAAAAAAATAGGGAATTTTTCCCTAAGTTCCAGGGTATCGGTAAAAGTATCTGCAAAAATAATATTCTTCCATAAATTATAAAACTTAATTTAAGGTTTTTAAAGTTTTTTCGTTCAATACTATTGAGGGTCAAAGTTTTTACCTTTAAAATTGCCCGCACATTTATTTTGAAACGGTTGCCTACGTCACCGGCCCTCGTACGAACTTGGCCGCCTAGATAAACTACGAAATTCCCTCCTTCTACCAAAGTCTTTTTCAACATTGTGTTTTTACTTACTAGGAAGCTTCGCAAACGCTTTTTCAGGCGCGTTGTTGGATGAGCGTAATTGTTTTAAGGGGTTTGTTTCACGGGAAAAAGTATGAAAAACCAGCAATTTTGCATTATTAGTGTTTTCATTGTTTTTTAAGTTTACTTTTTTTATTTATTGACTACATAAATTTATTTTATGCTGATATAATGCTAAAAGCATTAAATGAATTTTTTTCTTAAGCGCTGCATGCTATTTTGCATGGGAAAATGGCTTACCGGTATTGATATAAGGCCTAATCTAGGGCAGTATAGAGTATTATTCATAACAATTTTAGTCAATTTTAAATAAGCCTAGATGAACAGGTTATAAAGAACCAGTGAATTCATGTAAATTAAATAAACTGCGCGAACCTTTAGGCTATGTTATACTCAAATTTACCAAAAAAAACAACATAAATAAACATTAAATGCTACTAGGAAGCTTCGCAAACGCTTTTTCAGGCGCGTTGTTGGATAAGCGTAATTTTTTAAAAACGAAAAAAAAGCGTAAAATAGAGATTTTCATGAGAAATAATTTTTTGATTACGTTCAAATTACACAAGAATATATTTATTTAAAAAATTAAGATTCTGCGAAAAAATCATTACAATCGGATAAAGCATGTAGGTGTTATAAGTCGAAGAAATTTTAAAAAATTGAAAAAAATCGAAAAATTGCTATTATCACAACAAATAACTTTTCGATTGCGCTCAAATTTCAAACGAATATATAAATTTAAAAAATTAAGGTTTTGTGAAAAAATCATTACAATCGAATAAAACATGTAGGTGTTATAAGCCGAAGAAATTTAAAAAATCGAAAAAAAAGTAAAATTGCGATTTTCATGAGAAATATTTTTTCGATAACGCTTAAATTTCTCACTAATATATAAATTTATAAAATTAAGGTTCTGTGAAAAAATCATTACAATAGGACCAAGCATGTAGCTAAGTCGAAGAAATTTTAAAAAAATCGTAAAATTGTGGATTTCGTAAGAAATTATTTTTTGATTGCGCTCAAATTTCACACGAATATATAAATTCATAAAATTAAGGTTCTGTGAAAAAATCATTACAATCGGATAAAGAATCAAGGTGTTATAAGTCGAAGATTTTTTTTTTAACTCCAAAAAAATCGTAAAATTGCAATTTTAATGAGAAATAATTTTTCGATTGCGCTCAAAAACGTGGCAGTTCTTAAGTCCAAAGATTTTAAAGACCTCTAGAAAATTTCATCGAAATTGGAGTATCGGTTTAGCTGGAATCGTGTTAACAAACCCGCAAAAATACAAACAGAAAAAAACAAGAAAATCGAAAAAAATCGTAAAATTGCTATTTTCACGAGAAATAATTTTTCGATCAATTTTTCGCACGTGGCAGTTCTAAGTTCAGATATTTCAAAGGTCTCCAGAAAATTTCATCGCAATTGGAGTATCGGTTTAGCCGGAATCATGCTAACAAACAGACAAAAATACAAAAAAGAAAAGAAAAGAAAAGAAAAGAAAAGAAAAGAAAAGAAACGAAAAGAAAGAAAAAAAAACATTCCGGATTTTTTTCTCCATTGTAACTGAAATGGAATCTTCGTTTCGCTCGCTACGCTCATCCAATCAGAACTAAAAATCCGCCGGGAGGCAAGCGATATCCCACCCCCAACACGATCATCGATCATTGGTTAAATTCACTTGAATGTACTTTTGTCACACAGGTTGACTGCATTGCATTAGATTGGGC
Source organism: Sweltsa coloradensis (assembly GCA_024449915.1). Classification (NCBI taxonomy): domain Eukaryota; kingdom Metazoa; phylum Arthropoda; class Insecta; order Plecoptera; family Chloroperlidae; genus Sweltsa; species Sweltsa coloradensis. The sequence continues at coordinate 67,749 of JAMZAV010006769.1, read as the reverse complement.
AAAAAATTTGACCAAGTCCCTCACAACAAATTTATAGCAACATTAAATGGATTTTAAGTTGTACAGAGCTTTTTTTCCGATAGGAAACAATTTGTTGGATGAGCGTAACGAGCGTAGCGAGCGAAGCGAAGATTCCTTTTCACTACACTGGAGAAAAGAATCCGGAATGTTTTTTTTTCTTTTTTTTGTATTTTTGTGTGTTCGTTAACAGGATTCCGATACTCTAATTGAGATGAAATTTTGTAGAGGCCTTCGAAATTAACTTAGAACGGCCTCGTTTTTGAGCGCAATCGAAAAATTATTTCTCATGAAAATCGCAATTTTACGATTTTTGTCGATTTTTAAAAATTTCTTCTAAATAACACCTACATGCTTTATTCGATTTTAATAATTTTTTTACAAAACCTTAATTTTATTAATTAATATATTCGTGTTAAATTTGAGCGCAATCAAATAATTATTTCTTATAAAAATCGAAATTTTTAAAACGATTTTTTTCTTTTTTTAAAAAACGTTTTAATTTAAAAAATTTTAAAATTTAATTTTAATTTTGTATAAATTAATTAAATTTAATAAAATTCAACTTCATAATGATTTTTCCACAAAACAACAGAAAATCCGCATAACACATGGCAGCTCAATGCACCAATTACGCTCATCCAACAACGCGCCTAAAAAAGGGTTTGCGAGCTTCCTAGTAATTTGATAATTTTTTGTGTGTTCGTTAACAGGATTCCGATACTCTAATTGCGATTGAAATTTTGTAGAGGCCTTCGAAATTTAACTTAGAACGGCCACGTTTTTTGCGCGAAATCGAAAAATTATTCCTCATGAAAATCGCAATTTTAAGATTTTTTGTCGATTTTTTTTAAAAAATTTCTTCTAAATAACCCTACCTGCTTTATTCGATTTTAAATAATTTTTTACAGAACCTTAATTTTATGAATTTAAGATATTCGTGTAAAATTTGAGCGCAAACGAAAATTTTTTTCTCGTAAAAATCCTAATTTTAGGGGTTTTTCTTTTTTTTAACAATTCTTGGACTTATGACACCTACATGTTTTTATTATATTGTAATTATTGTTTCACAGAACCTTAATTTTATTAATTAATATATTGTGTTAAATTTTGAGCGCAATCGAAAAATTATTTCTTATAAAAATCGCAATTTTAACCGTTTTTTTTCTTTTTTATAAAATAACGATTAATTTAGAAATTTTTTAAAATTTAAGTTTAATTTTGTATATAATTTAATTAAATTTAATAAAAATTCAACTCATAATGATTTTTCCACAAAACAACAGAAAATCCGCATAACACATGGCAGCTCAATGCACCAATTACGCTCATCCAAAAAACGCGCCTAAAAAAGGGTTGCGAAGCTTCCTAGAAATTGATAATTGATGAGTGTAGCGAGCGAAGCAAAGATTCAATTTTCTACTACACAAGAGAAAAAAATTCGGAATGTTTTTTTGTTTTTTTTTCTTCTTTTTTTTTGTTTTTTTTGAGTGTTTGTTAACACGATTCCGGTCTAAACCGACATTCCAATCGCGATAAATTTTTTTGGGGGGCATTCGAAATCTCTGAACTTAGTACTGCACGGTTCGAAAAATTGATCGAAAAATTATTTCTCATTAACATCGCAATTTCGGTTTTTTTCGAGTTTTTTAAAAATTTCTTCTGCTATAACACTACATGTTTTATTCGATTGTAATGATTTTTTCACAGAACCTTAATTTTTTTAATTTATATATTCGTTTGAAATTGGAGCGCAATCGAAAAATTATTTCTCGTGATAGTAGCAACTTAACGATTTTTTTTTCGATTTTTTAAATTTCTTCGACTTATAACACCTACATGCTTTATTTGGGTTGTAATGATTTTTTTACAGAATCTTAATTTTCTGAATTAAATATATTTGTGTGAAATTTGAAAGTAATCAAAAAATTATTTCTCATGAAAAATCTCTATTTTACGCTTATTTCGTTTTTTAAAAAAAAAAACGCTTATCCAACAACGCGTCTAAAAAAGCGTTTGCGAAGCTTCCTAGTAGCATTTAATGTTTATTAATGTTGTTTTTTCGGTAAAATTTGAGTATAAAATAAGCCCAAAGGTTCAGTTTATTTAATTTACAAAGAATTCACTGGGCCTTGATAACCTGTTAATCTAGGCTTCTTTAAAATTGACTAAAATTGTTATGATTAATAACACTCTATACTGCCCCAGATTAGGCCCAATATCAGTACCGGGTTTAAACCATTTTCCCATGCAAAATGGATAAAATTTAATTTATGTAATCAATAAATAAAAAAAATAAACTTAAAAACAATTAAAACACTAATAATGCAAATTGCTGGTTTTAAAGTACTTTCAGTGAAACAACCTCTTAAACAATTACGCTCATCCCAACAACGCGCCTGAAAAAGCGTTTGCGAAGCTTCCTAGTAAGTAAAAACAAAATGTTGAATGACTTTGGTAAAGGAGGCAATTTCGTAGTTTATCTAGGCGGCCAGTTCGTATGAGGGCCGGTGACGTAGGCCAGTGGTTCTCAACCGGTGGTACGCCGTAACCCCTGGGGGTACGCGAGACATTCTAAAGGGGAAACTTGGAAAAATATAATACTTTTTTTTAAATGTTGTAAATGCTTCAGAGTGGAAAATACATAATTTTAAAAACTAAATTTATATCCTATAACTAAATAAATTTTTTTCTGAATGCACTATTCTTCACCAATCACCACCACTTTGGCAAAGATGGTCATGCATTGTTTTTTAGTTCTTTGGAGGACATTCACTATGAGTCCCCGGGCCTGGAAATGCAGCGAACTCTTTGGGGGGGTGGGTTTGTGTCATTTGGAAGCAGGTAGTTTAATGCGGACAGCGGACAGTTTGGTCTTTGGGTTGACCACGATGGAACCTTAGGGTTTTGGGACTTTTTCTGTTTTTTCAAGGGTGTACGTGTGAAGTATTGTTTAATTGTTTTTATTTTGTGTCACTTCTCCTTCGCATCCACGTACTTTGGGAATGGCATTTCAACATTGACGGGGGTAAAGACAAAAAGAACCCCGAAACCTAGGCCCCAGAAAGAGACATCAAAGGGCCGTAAGCATTTGGAACCCCAAATTTTTTCCCTATTGATGTCAAGAAAAAGGCTCAATTTCACATTTGGTAAAATCAACGCGAGCATTAATAGAAACATTCTAGTATGACAATGTTCATTTGTATAAAAAATATGTATCGTATATGCGTTCTTATTTTGAATAAATGAAAACTAATATAAATAAAACACAATGTACTGAAACAAAACATTGAACAAATTTCAAGATTATATAATATGTATGCCTTCCAGTTCAAATATGACTGAAATACTTTATTGATGATCATAGTCAAAGCCTCATGTATCATAATAAAGAAAAAAAATGGAGGGGTACGTGATAATTTGCGATGCCTTTTAGGTACTAGCTGAAAAAGGTTTGAAAAACCACTGACGTAGGCAACCGTTTCTAAAATAAAATTGGGCGGGGCAATTTTAAAGGTAAAATTTGACCCACAATAATATTGAACGAATAATTTTAAAAACCTTAAATTAACGTTTTTATAATTTATAGAAGAATATCTATATTTGCAGATACTTTTACCGATATCTGGAACTTATGCAAATTCCCTATTATTTGGAATACAATCGATTAACTATAACTAACTAAAACATTATTTTATAAATTGTTCAATTTTCTATGGTTTTGGGGGGGGGGGGGGTAATACTCCGCCATCTCCCGAATTTCAGGATTCTGACAAGAACTACCACCTTGTCCCTGGGTTTTTTATTTCACAGTTCGGTGCTTGGCATTACTCTTCCTACAGTTCAGATATGTGTTACCACGTGCTCCTGTCAATGTCAACCACCAGCCTGGCAAGTTTTCCTAGCCCTTCAATAATGCCTGGCAAGTTGTCCTAGCCTCTCAGTGACGTCACACTGTAGCCTGGCAAGTTGTCCTAGCCCCTCATTTATGCCTGGCAATTGTCCTAGCCCCTCAAAATAGACCCTGGCAAATTGTCTGCCTGGCAAATCGTCCGTGATTCATTATAAATAATCGATGCTGAAAATGTCCTGGGTAAATAGATTTAAACATCAACACGGAGGTTATAATTTGAGATCAAGAAAGAAGTCTGCTGGTGCTGGGTCCAATTAAGTACGCTTTTTTGACAAGAGGACCGGTGTTCAAGGCTTTGAGATGTTCGTTTTCGAGCGAATGTTTCGCTGAACCAATAAATTAATTAATTAGGGCGTGGAAAAGAGGATTTTATCATTGCGTCGTCTGCATCAAGAAGATGGTATAATGACCAACCCTCTTTTCCGCATTAATATGTGAAGTACCCCTGAGAGTTAGGCTACCCTTTCGACTTCCCTCACCAGCGGGCGTACCTGCCATTCGTCCAGGGGTAGGCCTAACGCGCTATATTCACAGTTGGAACGCTCTCGCTTCTCAACGCGTCCAACTGAGCGTTCCTAGTTTATCCCACAGAAAACGTTTTGGTTTAAACTTGGTTTCACTGGAATTCGAAACACTATAAAAATAACGATTATTCAATATAAAATCTCGATTGAATTAGCAAGCGAAGCGAGCGTTTCCATTTGACTCTGCCGGAAAAATAGTCAATGTTTTTTTTTTATGTCCTCGCCATAACGTTTCGAACGGAGGCTCGGATCAAGTTGAAATTTGGACCATCTGCAAGCTTCGTTCTCGATTGAATGCCATTAGTTTTGTGGCAAAATCGTTTAAAAAAGTTAGAAGTTACATTAAAGTTAATCGATAGTTTTTTTTTTTCAAACTAAACGGCGACAAAATCTGAGGTGGACAAATCATTAAGAATGTCCGTCCGGTCACGAATATGTTAATTTTATTTTGATCCGATAAGTAGTGTAGATGGAAATTACATTTTAACCAAAGTTTCGTTTACCATGGCAACGAAAAGTCGCACGAAGCTGGAGCTTTTTTGGCTCATGATAGCGGTTACACGAAGATTCGATCTGGTTGAAATTTGGACCATCAACAAATGCACGTGCTCGCTTATCAACGCGTCCAACTGACGTTTTCCTAGTAATACTAACAACACCCCTTACAGAAAATATTGGTAACCAAAGGTTAGCCAACTAATATCCAGTGATATCCACAGCCTTATTTTGATAACTAAGTAGTCACCAAGTAGTAGCCAGAGGTATCCAATGAAATTTCTATTGAACTGATGGTAACCATTTGGTGGCCAATTAGTATGGATAAAGTAACCATATGGCTACCTAACGGGAAATATAACCAAATGCTGGCCACAGGTTACCATGTGTTATCACTAAGTGGTAGCCATATGGCAATCTCTTGGCTACCAGTTGGTCTCCATGCAAGTAGGAAACCAAATGCTGGCCAACACGTCACCATATGTGTACCAAGCAAGTGATAGCCATATGGCAAACTCTTGGCTACCTGTTGGTCACCACGTAACAAGGTAACCAATTGCTAGCCAACGCGTCACCGTAACATGTTTATTTATTTATTATTAAAAGTGGTATAAAGCACGTTAGTACCATTTTACAAAGACCCTAACTACATCTAATAAAATAATGGTGACAATGAAATGGCGAATGATACTCGGAGATAAAAAGCGATGGTTATGAAAAGTAAACAATAGCCCTATATAAAAGATATAAATATTAAGAAAAAATTAAAATAATAATGCATGCCTAATATAAACCCATTACAAAATGTTTAAAACTTCACAATGAACATATAAAATATTATATCGTCTGTAAGGAGATAGGACCATGATAGGATGCACACACGAGTCAGCGTACACAACCATCCAGTGCAAGGATGGTTTGTATGAGCATATTTTTTACTACGATTCAGAAATTAAAAAAGTCCGCCCCAACCGGGAATCGAACCACGGATCTCCGCATTCCAGACAGGCGTCTTAACCACTAGACCATCAGGACGGGTACATTCTAATCTCTAAATTGTAGTTGCATTATAAATCTGTTATTATGTATTGTTATTATTGGTTTAGCGTAGCGAGCGAAGCGAAGATTCCATTCCACTACACTGGAGAACAAAATCCGGAATGTTTTTCTTTTTTTTCCTTTTTTTTCTTGTTTGTATTATTGTGTGTGTGTTTAACACGATTCCGGCAAAACCGATACTCCAATAACGATGAAATTTCCGGTTAAACCGATACTCCAATTTCGTTGAAATTTTTTGTAGGACCTTCGAAATCTCTGAACTTAGAACTGCCCCTTTTTTAGCGTTATCGAATAATTATTTCTCATTAAAATCGCCAATTTAACGATTTTTTTCGATTTTTAAAAATTTCTTCGACTTATAAAAACTACATTTTTTATTCGATTGTAATGATTTTTTCACAAAAACCCTTTAAATTTTTATGAATTAATATATTCGTGTGAAATTTGAGCGCAATAAAAAAATTTTGTATTATGAAAATCATAATTAAAACGTTTTTTTTCGATTTTTAAAACTTTCTTCGACTTATAACACCTACATGCATATCCGTTGTAATTATTTTTTTAAAAGAACCTAATTTTATAAAATTCATACATTGAGGTGACATTTGAGCGCGATCGAAAAATAATTTCTCATGAAAATCGCAATTTTATGCTTTTTTCGTAAAAAAAAAAAATTCTTCGACTTATAACACCTACATGCTTTATCCGATTGTAGTGATTTTTTTACAGAACCTTAATTTTATGAATTAACATATTGGTGTAATTTTTTGAGTGCAATCGAAAATAATTTCTCATTAAAATCACAATTTTGCGCTTTTTTTCGGTAATAAAAAAAAAACTCATCCAACAATGCGCCCGAAAATCGTTTGCGAAGTTTCCTAGTAAAATGCATCTACATCAAATGACATATTTGGACGTATTAATTTGACGTATTACTTAAACAAATCAATCTCTACCATAAAGAATTGTGTGTGTGCATTATTGAAAAAAAAAACACCATAACCAATCACCTTGATGATGAATATATAATTAATTTTTGGTTTATTAATTAAACAACTTTTTTGCATCAAAAAATTAAAAATGAAATTGGGTAATATATAATGAATTCCAAAGCAAATTTTTAGATTTTTTTTTATTTTAAGTTACCGCCACGGAGCCAGCATTCACTACACACGCGAACCAAGCTTGAATTGTTTATGCTGATAATTATGTAGCTTTTGGCCTGCTTTCATCTCTCCTCGTTATTACAGTTTTAATTAAAAATGGGAACTATATACAGTTTCACCATATTTCATGGTTTCACTTTTCACCAACTGAGACAAAAATATATGAATAATCTCTCATGATATCATTTAATTTTGGTTGCATATACCATAGATTTAGTAGGGTTATTTTTAGGTCGTACAACCAGCATCGCATCGGACAGCCTATACTTTATTTATGCAGATGCACCCACCTCGGCATATCAACAAAAACAAAATTCGAACAGACTTCGCATGGAAAGCATTATTTGCTATACCCACATTAAAAATATACCGTACAAACCCTTAGTATACTGAGCACTATTTAAAAATAAATTTTAATAGAACAGGTAAATGTTATTTAACAATTAATTGAACTTAACACTGCTCTTATGTGGGAAACTAAGTTTTTTTTTTTATGTAGCAATATTTCGCAAAGTTTTTAAATTTTCTTGGCAGGCAGACATTATTTAAAAATCTGATAAAAACAAAAAATCACAGCTATGTGGATGAAAAAATAATTGCAAAGTTTTATTTTTGGAAGTAATTTTTAAAAAAGGTGAAAAGAAAAACATTAAAAACGATCTATCCCTAGCTGATTATACAAAACAACTTTAGTTGAATAAAAATAGTAGTTATATGCTCAAGTAGATAGATTGATAGATATTGGTTGTTAGTTGAAAAATTGAATGTGAATCGTTTGAGTTGATAATTTTTTGTTGCTTGTGGAAAAAAATTAAAGTTGAAATATGTAAGCTAATGTTTTGATGGTACGAAATCTTGCCACAATACTGAACACTATTCCAACACATCCAAAATAATTAAAAGACATAAAGGATAGGTCACAAAGCAAGCGCACAATAACTACGATAGTAAAGTAAATTTGCTGTTGAATCTAGAGGCGGTTATTCTCTCTACGCTCAAGCATCTTCCTTAGCGCAAAGGTTAGAGGCTTGGCTTACAGATGGAGAGTCGCCCTGCTGGACCGAGTTCGAGACACCTAACTTGAAACTTTATAATTACTTGGAATCAATATATGTTTGTTTCCACCTACAGGCTATCAACTGGTGTCAGAAATTATGACAAAAAAGCTATATGTAAACGGTATTATATAAAACTAATTATTTTATTTTTTTCGTTTAGCCTACATATTTCGCTCCTAGATCGCGGGTAACAGATGCTACGGGCATCCATATGGATATCTTTAGCAACCATATAGATAGATTTAGTGGCCCATGGTGGCCACTATATGGATACTTTAATTAACCATTTAGTGGTCATGTGGGGCCACTATATGGATACTTTTATTAACCATTTAGTAAAACCATATGGTTAGCAATTCAGTGCCATTAGATATCTTAAATGACCAAAAAGGGGAGATGTGTTGCCATATGGGGATATAAGTTTGATTTGCTAGGTATCCAAGGTATCCAAATAGTCCCTATTTTGACACAAAAACGACTACTTGGATACTATGTGGCTATCATTTTTGGGGAGCATATGGTTACCGTGTTTGGTTACTTCTTGGCGATGATTTGGCTACTAGTTGGCTTACAATATGGCAACTATATGGATACCTATTGGATACTTTTTGGGAACCTTTTTAAATTTTCCATAAGGGACAATATGTATTTCTAAACACAAATAATTACCAACATTTAATGACATTGTACATTGTCCAGTTGTTCACCTCCTTACCCTTTGGCTTAAAAATAATTCATGTACAAAACGCATAAAAAAATTGACGCAAACGGTACAACACCTACGTTATGATTGCTCATTTCTTTTTGTGTTTACAGATCTTTCCCTACCAATGCAATAAGCATACAAAATTTTTTAAACGCATTTTTAAATCGAGCCCCTCCACTAAAATATGTGTGGTAAATCGTTTCTTTACCGCATCTTCCCGTTCGTGTTAGTAAGAGTTATCTGCTCCAAAGAACTGAAACCTAAATGGATCGTATGCTCACTCTACTAAAGTTATTAAGCGAGAGAAGCGAGCGTTTCCATTTGACTCTGCCGCAAAAATAGTCACTGCTTTTTTTGTTTGTTTTGTTTGTTTTTTTTGTATGTCTCGCCATAACGTTCGAACGGTGGCTCGGATCGAGTTGAATTTGGGACCATCCGAAAGCTTCGATCTGGATTGAATGCCATTATTTTGTGGGAAAATTTGTTCAAAAAGTTACAAAGATACATTAAGTAAAACGAAAGTTTTTTTTAACTAAACGGCGACAAAATCTGAGGTGGCCAAATCATTTAGAATGTCCGTCCGGTCACGAATATGTTAATTTTATTTTGATCCGATAAGTAGTGTAGATGGAAATTACATTTTTCAACAGTAACGTTACATGGCAACGATTTTGTTTTGTCTCGCCATAACGTTCGAACGGAGGCTCGGGTCGAGTTTTAAATTTGGACCATCGTAAGCTTCGATCTGGATTGAATGCCATTTGTTTTGTGGCAAAATCGTTCAAAAAGTTACAAAGTTACATTAAAGTTAATCAGAAGTTTTTTTTTTTTTTAAACTAATCGGAGACAAAATCTGAGGTGGCCAAAACATTTAGAATGTCCGTCCGGTCACGATATGTAATTTTTATTTTGGGTCCGATAAGTAGTGTAGATGGAAATTACATTTTAACAAAGTAACGTTACCATGGCAACGTAAAGTCGCACATGATTCTGGCCACTATGCACTGCCCCCTAGAGTAATAAAATACTATCAGGAAGCGTGTATTATTTTTTAAAAGAGTTAAAATATTTTTATGTGGTCCCAACGAAAAATGGTATGGCTGGGAATTGTTTTCCCAAACATAACAACTTTTGTCAACTTTATTCACGCTAGCTCTGGTAATCTTGCACATGGAGGAACTTTGTTCTAGCCAAAAAAAATTTTGCTTGCGTTGTAAATATATTTCTCGTCTCACAAAGGCGACTTTCCCATTTACCGCCCTTCTTCAACCCCCACCACTCCCAAAGCATCTGCTTTTTTTCGTTAGAGCAAGTACACCAAAGAAAGTGTCGGTCTTCTAGATGGCGGTGGATTTTATCCACAAGTAAAGGTTACCCACGGTTTCCCCAAAATACCTTCCCAATAAAAAAAATATTGGAAACAGGGCCCCGTGGACGCGAACTCGCACTTTTTAAAAAATTTAAAAAAATTGCAAAGTGGGTCCCAGTATAGCACGGGCTCCTTATCAACGCGTCCAACTGAGCGTTTCCCCAGTTTTTTAAAAATTACCGGGGCGACTCGTGAGTTTTTTATGGTGGTGGTACACGTAATTGTAGTCCTATTCGTGGGGAACAAAGGGGTCCCGGGGCGTAAAGCTGTAGGATCCCCAATGGGGGCAAAATTAAAACTTTTAGAAAAGTTGTGGTGAAAAAATTGTGAATACCAAAAAATAAAAATTTCGTTAATGTATCTTTCTGTGTGTAAAAAACTTGACAAAAAGTTTTTTTTTGTTTGTTTTTTTTAAATTTAATTTAAAAAGTGCCAAACAAAGTTTTTTCAAAGGGAACGTGTTCTAAGAACTTAAAGGGTTGATTGTTGTTTTGTTACACTAGGAAGATTCGCAAAAACCTTTTTTTAGACGCGTTGTTGGGTGAGCGTATTTTTTTTTTAACGAAAAAAAAACGTAAAAAAATTTTGATTTTATGAAAAATATTTTTGATTACGCGCAAATTTTCCACAATATATAAATTCCCTAAAATTTAGGTTCTTGAAAATATCATTATACAAACGGATAAAGCATGTAGATGTTACAAAAAAAGATTTTTTTTTTTACGAAAAAGCGAAAAAAATTGCGATTTTCATAAAAAATTTTTTTCGATTTCGCTCAAATTTTTCCACCAATATATTAAATTTATAAAAATTAAAGGGATGTGAAAACATTATTACAAACAAAAAAAGCATGTGGTAAAAAAACTCGAAAATTTTTAAAAAACAAAAAAAACGTAACATTGCGATTTTCATAAGAAAAAATTTTTTGAAGCGCCAAAATTCACACGAATATATTTCTCATAAAATTAAGTTTTTTGAAAAAACATAACAAACGAATAAATATGTTGGTGTTTTCGAAGACATTTTTTTTAATCGCAAAAAATCGTACAATTGCGATTTTAATGAGAAATAATTTTTTTTTTGCGCTCAAAAAAGTGTCAGTTTAAGTTTAAGGGTTTCGAAGGCCTCCCTAAAAAATTTTATCGCAATTGGGTTTCGGTTTAGCCGGAATCGTGTGGACAAACACCAAAATACAAAAAAGAAAAAAAAGAAAAAAAACGGAAAAAAAAGAAAAAAAAACATTCCGGATTTTTTCTACATGTAGTGAAGGGAATCTTCGCTTCGCTCGCTACGGCCGCTACCTCATCACTAAAGTATAAGGTAAACTTGTTGAATATGCATATGCCAGGTCGTGGAGACTGTATAATTGACGGCCACTCATATTCTGGTTGTATTTTACATACAATGATGACCAGTAAGCTGGTTAGCTAAGAAACAAAAAACTGTATTAATCACTTTCAACCGAAGCTGAAAACATTGCAATTTGTGAGGCATGTAAAGATGATGCCTTCGTAAAAGATTGGTTTTCAGAATTGCATGAGGATTAAGGGACGGTAACAATTTTTAATGATAAACCCAAAATTTCTGGTAAACTTGTTAAAAACCCTGTTTTCATAATCGAACCAAAAATGTTTTCAGTTAAATATCATTATGTTAGGGAGTTAGCTGAACAGGGTGAAGTAACTGTAAAGTACATAACAGGAGGGAAATGCCAGCAGACATACTAACAAAAGCTCTGTCAAAAAATAAGACACTCAGTTGTGTTAAAGGAATAGGTCTAAATACCCAAACTTGTGTTATCACTTAACGTTTTACTTTTTTAAAAACCTAATGTCTTTTAAACTTTCGCGGTATGTATTCCACCGCAACCTTGATTTACATTTCTTGTCGGTAGTAACTTCCTCTACCGGTTTTAACCTTCCTCTTCCTGTTTGGCTCCACACATTGTCATGCATAATAACGTCGTGTTCTTTTATCAATAAATCACCATCTATCCAATGTGTAGTTCTTTACTCTGCCTAACAGAACTAACCTGAGATTCTTGGACTAAGTTCTCGTGGTGGTCTAAACTAGGATCGACAGAACGCCTGGCAACGCTGTTGTGATGGAAGTGATACCAATCTGGAAATATCTAAAAACACAAGAGCAAAATGTTACTCAACATATCAAGATACTGGCGATATTAATACAATCCATAATCTAGAGCAGTGGTTCCCAAACTGTGGGTACGCGAAAAAGTCCAGTGTGACCTACCGACCGCTTCCCGGTCTAATCATGATGGTTTTGACTATTAACATTATTCAGCTTGACGTGCATATGGTACAAGTATAACTCCCGGAGGGGAAGACTGAGGTAACATAATTAAGTATTAAGAAACAAAAAGTATAAGAACAATACTACTAGTAGTGTAATTTTTTTTAAATTAGGCTAATGTAGAAAATAAACAAAATGTAATGTTGCATAATATAGATGGACTAACTTATAAGGTTTAACATGATGATAAAAAATATTACATGAAATTTTTTTTTTTTACAACGCTCATATTTAAATGTACTAAAAAGTAAAAAATAAATTTTCGCCCACCAAATTTTTGCCTTACTCGGAAAATAAAAGCGTTGGGCGCTTTCGGTATTGACATAGATTACAGAATTTTTTTGTTCGTGGAAAGAAAGCGCCCAACGCTTTTATTTTCCGAGTAAGGCAAAAATTTGTTGGGCGAAAATTTATTTTTTACTTTTCAGTACAATTAAATATAAGCGTTTAAAAAATTTCTGCATCCGTTGGCCCATCCTCACTAGCTGTGATTAATTTCCCATGTGAAGCTTTGATTTAATAATTAATCATGATGAATTAATTGATACACTATAGTGAATGTGATAAATTGATTCATGTATTGTCATCAAGAATATACATCTGTGTGAAAAATTTCAGCTCGATCGGACATTTGGAAGTGGGTGAAATATATATTCTCATACAAAACTGTGGAGCAGGTTGAGTGGATACGCAGGGTTATTTCACACATAAAGGAATTCAAGACTTGTTCAAGAATACTCGTTAGATTTAATTATTAGCAAGACAAGTTGTGATACAATTACGTTACGTTTTACAAAAGTTGATAGAGAAGGAATTCTAGGAGAGCAAAATAAAGCGTTGCCTGCCCTCTAGCGGGTAAAGCGGAAAAATGCGTGAAGCGCCTATCCTAGTGTTCAGGTCGGCCGGCAGAGTGCGTCGCCGTTTCATGTCGTCTGAAAGAGCGCCATTTTCAACACTTCCCCTCGAGATGAGAACGGAGATTCTGCAGTCCCAGCATAGGAAGGCATTTCGCGTGCTTCGGTCCAGGCAGTCCCTTTGTTAGTACGTCAGCTGCCATGTCCTCGGTCGACCTGTACTCGACCTTCACAAGTCCATTTTCCAACACTTCTCTGATGAAGTGGTGGCGCACATCTATGTGCTTCGTTCTTCGATGGTAAATGGGGTTTTCTGATAACTTTCGAGCCCCATTGTTGTCGCTGAATATTTTTACTTCGCTTATTTCTCAAAACCGAGTTCTACGAGGAATCGCTGAAGGTATAGGGCTTTCCTTATCGGCTTCGGTGAGAGCCATATACTCAGCCTCAGTCGACGATAGGGCCACTGTTCTCTGCTTTCTTGATTCCCAAGAAATCGGACAACCGCTCAGGATAAAAGCATACCCTGTATAGGATCTCCTGTCGTTCGAACAGTTCCCCCAATCTGCGTCCCCGAAACCAACCAAACTTCCAGCTGATTTCTCGAATTATAGACCGATGTCCGCCGTTCCCTTCAAGTACCGCAGAACGCGTTTCGCCGCGATCCAGTGAGTTCTGTCGTAGCAGGAATTGTATTGGCTTAGGTAGCTGACCGCGTGGGCTATGTCAGGTCTAGAGCAAACAGCCAAATACATCAGTGCCCCTATTAGTTCTCTGTACGGCAGTTTCTCTTCCCCTGGTTCGGACTTCTCTTCGTTCCTCTTCAGCTTCGTGCCAGGGTCCAACGGCGTAGATACAGGCTTCGACTCCGACATTCTGTAACGGTCTAGGATGTCGTTTACATATCCTCGCTGGTTCATGGATATTCCTTTAACGTCTCTGAAGAATTCTATTCCAAGACAGTATTTCACTTCTCCAAGATTTTTAACTTCGAATACCTTCGATAGATGATCGAAAACTTTGGCAATGACTTTCTCGTTTCGGGATGCGACTAACATGTCATCCACATATACCATAACGATCAGGATGTTTTCTCCTTGCCCGGAGAAAAATGTGCAAGGGTCGGCAGCAGATTGTTTCAATTAAAATTTTGTTAGTTGTTCGCTCAATGCTGCATGCCAGCGACGTCCGGACTGACGCAGACCGTAAAGCGCCTTATTTAAGAGACATACCTTGTTACCATCCCTTAGTTCGTGGAGCATTTCCGTTGCTTTCTTTCCAGTTTCGCTGTTCTTCAATTCCGTGTGAGATATTTCCTCTAGTGTTTCTTCAGTGAGCTTGGGCACCTCCATGTATATCTTCTCTTCGAGCACGCCATTCAGGTACGGGGTCGTGACATCGAACTGATTTACCTTCATCCCATGCTGTGCAGCTAGAGCCATCATCATACGTACGGAACTGATACGCGCCACTGGCGCAAAAGTCTCGTCGAAATCCACACCTGGACGCTGTGCGAATCCCCTAGCGACTCTTCGGTCGATGTTCCCATCCTGATCGTATTTGTTTCTCAGGACTACTCGACTGCCAATTACCTTCCGATCCGATGGACGTTCCACCAGCTTCCACGTATCTTTCTTGATATTCGATTTCAGCTCGGATGCTATGGCTTGACGCCACTCGTCCCCGTTCGGACCATCTATCGCCTCTTGGAATGGAACTTCGGCTACACCGGCAAATTCCAAATCTTCTTCCGCGTAACAGGCCGGTTGATAGATCTTCTTGGGTCTTCCCCTGAGAACAGTCATGAGTCTTCCGGGTCGGCCACGGCCTCTTCTTGGTTCATTCTCAGCCGCGTCTTCTTCCGGCGCGTTTTCTTCATTCGACTCGTTCTCTTCGATCGGAAACTCAACGACCTTCCGAACTGGGGAGTTGGTTTCCTCCGGCATAAAATCCTCGTACACTTTGTCGGATGGGAATGTTACTGACTTAGTAAATTCCACGTCTCGCGTTATGTCAATTTTTCTATCTTCCGGTACCCATACTCTGTATGCTTTCGACTCCTTCGAATAACCGACAAATACACCTTTCTTACACGCTCAAACTTGCTCCGAGCAGGTTCCCGGATCAAAGTGAAGACTTCACAGCCGAATTCACGTAAGTTACTCACGTCCGGTGCTTCTCCAGTCCACTTCTCGAAAGGACTTTTGCCACTTATGCTTCTAGAAGGACACCTGTTTCTGATGTAATTTGCCGTGTTAATTGCTTCGCCCCAAAACGACGGTGGCAGTCCAGGTTGTATCAGTAGGCACCTCGCCATTTCCACGAGCGTACGGTTTTTCCTTTCAGCGACTCCGTTCTGTTCCGGTGTATGCGTAACCGTTAACCTACGTCCGATGCCGTTCGTCTTTAAGTAGTCTTCAAAAGCGATACTTCGGTATTCTGTGCCATTGTCCGATTGAAGATACAATATTTTCTTACTAGTATGTGTCTCGACGAAAGCTTTGAATTCCTTGAATGCATCCAGAGCCTCACATTTCTGCTTGAGCATTTTCACTTCACACCAGCGAGAGCAATCGTTGATGAACGTGATAAAATATCTTGCCTTTCCGTTCAATTCAACGCGCATCGGACCACAAATATCGGAGTAAATTATTTCCAGCAATTCCGTGTTTCTCTCCGAATTTTTGGGAAAAGGGGCTCTGGTCATTTTTCCACGGATGCACGTTTCACAATCGAACGTCTCTCTCGGTTCGATTACATCAATACCAGCACGGTTCCGTTGCGTTCGCCTTCCAGGAGATCTTTGATGTTTAGATGTCCCATTCTGCGATGCCAACTCTCCACAGTAGCGCGTTTTGATTCGGTAGTTATGTTACATTGCTGCTCACTCTCTTGCACGCAGTAGAGCCCGTTCACTAGATCAGCTGATAATACTGTCTTACCCGTTCCATCGACGATCTTGGCCGATTCCTTTCCAAATGTTACCTTGAATCCAGTCAGTGATTTTACCGACTGACAGCAAGTTCATTCGTAAGTCAGGAACGTGCAGCGTGTCTTTCAGACTTACATTCTCTGTTGTCCGTCGACTTCAGCTGTTATCGCCACGATTCCCTTGGCCGTAGTCTCTGTCGATGTGTTGCTGGCGAGATTTAATTTTCCGGGTCTATTTTCAGCAATTTTAACGAACCTGTCCCTGTCATTGCATAGGTGCGACGTGCAGCCACTATCTAAGCACCATTTCTCACCACGATTCGCGGTCGTTAATCTCAATGCTTCCTCGCATAAATTTTTTGAAGAAATGTACAAGCTTAATTCTCAGCTTTCTTTGCGATTTCGGCATGTTTCTTCTCATTTACACATTCCTTGGCTTTGTGACCTACCTGATGACAGCGGTGACATTTATATTTAAATGGTTCATTGGATTTCTGTCCGTTTTTACCACCTTTATTTTTGTTGGAGCTACCGTACCGTTTCACATTTCGTTTAGGAACAAACATTGCGTTATTGTCCGAGATACGTGTGTCATTTTTCCGCGCATCCTTTTCTTCCACGATTTTTAACGCGCAATACTTCCGGTGTTGTACTCGTCCGAGATTCTATCGCACACCAAAAATTCTCGAAACTAGGCGGCAAGCTATACAGGAGCATTATGGTCAATAAATCTGGATTAATGTTTATTTCCATCTCATTCAGTTTGTCGATCGTATCGAAGAACTTCCGAAGATGTTCGCGCACGTCTTCACTATCATCCATACGATGCAAGGTTAATTGTTTCAACAGTGTGGCCTTGCAAGCAGGCCCTCTTGATTGGTATATCGACTGCAGTTTAACCCAAACTTCGTTCGATGTTACACATCATTTTATTTGTTTTAGCTCTGAAGGGCTAATTGACAAGATAAGGTCCGACTTAGCCTTCCTATCTTTATTTTCCCACTCCTTCAAAGCTATAACCGATGCCGCGGCGGCGTCTCCAGTTCTGATTGTAGGTTTTCTGTCTTCCCCACTCACGTATGCCCAAGCATCGTTTTTATCCAGCAAAGCTTCCATCTTTATTTTCCACGTATCGTAATTATCTTTGTCTAATAGTTCAATTCGGGCCGAGCTAGATGACGCCATCATATTCCGTCGGTCCAGAACCTTCGCAACGCGTAGGCTAGGCCTAGGCCTAAATCTGAATACGAGATTCCTCAAGCACTTACCTTTTGTTTATCAATTAACCCAACGTTTATTCCGTTAATCTGGGCCCCATAACCTGTGGAGCAGGTTGAGTGGATACGCAGGGTTATTTCACACATAAAGGAATTCAAGCTTGTTCAAGATACTCGTTAGATTTAATTATTAGCAAGACAAGTTGTGATACAATTACGTTACGTTTTACAAGCGTTGACAGAGAAGGAATTCTAGGCGAGCAAAATAAAGCGTTGCCTGCCCTCTAGCGGGTAAAGCGGAAAAATGCGTGAAGCGCCTATCCTAGTGTTCAGGTCGGCCGGCAGAGTGCGTCGCCGTTTCATGTCGTCTGAAAGAGCGCCATCTTCAACAAAAACTCTGATTTATTAATTATGATGAATTAATTGATTAATTAGTGAATCTGTTAATTCATTCATCTATTATCATCAAAAATATAGCCTATGCCTGTGTGAAAAATTTCAGCTCGATCGGAGATTGAGAAGTGGGTGAAATATCGATTCCCATATAAAACTTTAATTATTAATTATGATGAATTATTTTATTAATTAGTGAATCTGTTATTTGATTCATCTATTATTGTCATCAAGAATACGTATGTGTGAAAAATGTCAGCTCGATCGGACATTGGGAAGTGGGAGAAATATCGATTCCCATATAAAACTTAATTTTTAAATTTATAATTGATTAATTAATTTAAATATGTCATTGATTCTCTATTGTCATCAAGAATATGTAGGTGTGAAAATTTTCAGCTCGTTTTGACATTGAAAAGTGGTGAAATATTTTTAAAAATAATAAAAAAAAAAAATAACAAATAAAAAAATTTTAATTTTAAAAAAAAAAAATTTAAAAAAAAAAAAAAAAAAGAAAAAAAAAAAGGGGAAAAAAAAAAAAAAAAAAATTTTTAAAAAATTTAAAAAAAAAAAAAAAAAATGAAAATTAAAAGGGGGTTTTTACCAAAAACCTTTGGGCCCGTTTTTGGGTTCCCCCTTTTTTAAAATTTTTTTTCCCCCCCCCCCCTTTTCGGGGGCCCCCCGGGAAAAATTTTTAAATTTTTTTTTCCCTTTTTTTCAAAATTTAAAAAAAAAAAATTTTTTAAAAAAAAAAATTTTTTTTTTTAAAAACAAAAAAAAAATTTCCCCAAAAATTTTTTCCCCCTTCCCCCCCTTTTTTTTTTAAAAAAAAATTTTTTTAAATTTAAAAAAAAAAAAAAAACCCCCCCCAAAATTTTTTAAAAAATTTTTTCTTTCCCCAAAAAATTTTTTTTTTTTTGGGGGGGGTTTTCCAAAAAAAACCCCCCCCCAAAAAGGGGTTCCCCCCAAAAAAAAAAAAAAATTTTTTTTTTAAAAAAGGTTTTTTTTTTTTTAAAAACCCCCCCCCCCCCCAAAAAAATTTTTAGGGGAAAAAAAAAAAAAAAAATTTTAAAAAATTTTTTTAAAAAAATTTTTTTTAAAAATTCGGGCAAAATTTTCGGGGTTTTTTTTTTTTTGGAAATTTAAAAAATTTTTCCCAGGGGGGGAAAAGGGGGGGAAAAAAAAAAATTTTTTTAAAAAGTTTAAAAAATTTTTTTTTTTAAAAATTTTAACCCTTTTTTTTTTTTTTTTTAAAAAAAAAAAACCTTTTTTTTGGGGGGGGGGGGGAGGTTTTTTTTTTTGGGGTTTTAAAAAATTTTTTAAATTTTGGGGGTTTTTTAAAAATTTTTTTGGTTTTCAACCCCCCAAAAAAAGGGGGAAATTTTTTTTTTAAATTTTACTTTCCCTTTTTTTCCAATTTTCCCCTTTTTTGGGGTTAAAAAAGGGGGGGTTTTTTAAAAAACCCCCCCCCCCCTTTTTTTAAGCCCCCCCTTTTTTTCCAAAAAAAAATTTTAAATTTTTTCCCCTTTTTTAAAAATTTCCCCCAAATTTTTTTTTCCCCCCCCCTTTTGGAAAAACCCGGTTTAAAAAAAAAAGGGAAAAAAAATTTAAATTTGTTTTTTTCCCCTTAAAATAAAAAAAAAAAAATTTTTTTTTTAAAAAAAACCCCCGGGCCCCAAAAAAATTTTTAAATTTTTTGGGTTTTTTTGGTTTTTTTAAAAAAATTTTTTTTTTTGGTAAAAAGGGGGGGGGGGTTTTTAAAAAAAACCCCCCCCCCAAAAAAAAAAAAAAATTAAAAAAAAAAAAGGGGGAAAAAAAAAAAATTTTCTGGGTTTTCCTTTTAAAAAATTTGGTTTTTGGTTTTGGGGGTTTTTTAAAAAAATTTTGAAAATTTTAAAAAATTTTTTTTTTTTTAAAAAAAAAAATTTGGGGGCCCCGGGGGTGGGGAAAAAAAACCCCCTTTTTTGGGGTTTTTTTTTTAAAAATTGGGTTTTTAAAAATTTTTTCTTTTTTTTAACAAAAATTTTTTTTTTTGGGGGGGCCCTTTTAAGTTAAAAAGGAAAAAAAAAAAAAAAATTTTTAAAAAAAAAAGGGGTTTAAAAAAAAGGGGGGAAAAAATTTTTAAAAAATTTTTTTTTTTAAAAAAAAAATTTTTTGGGACTAACTTTTTTTTTTTTTTAAAATTTTTTTTTAAAAAATTTTTGGGGGTAAAATTTTCCCTTTTTTTAAAATTTTTTTAAAATTTTTTTTTAAAAATTTTTTTTTTTTTTAAAAAACCCTTTGGGGGAAAAAACCTTAAAAAAAAAAAAAAAAAAAAAATTTTTTTTGGGGGGGAAAAATTTTTTTTTTAAAATTTTTTTTTTTTGGTTTAAAATTTTTTTTTTTTTTTTATTTTTTTTGGGGGGTTTTTTTTGGGGGGGTTTTTGGCCCTTCCGAAAAAATTTTTTTTTTTAAAAAAAAACCCGGGGGTTTTTGGTTTTAAATTAAAAAAAAAAAAAAAAAAAAAGGGGGGGGAAAAAAATTTTTTTAAAAAAAATTTTTTTGGGGAAAAAAATTTTTAAAAAATTTTTAAAAAAAAAAAAAAAAGGGGAAAAATTTTTTTGGGGATTTTTTGGGGTTTTGGGGGGAATTTTGGGGGGTTTTTTTAAAAAGGGGTTTTAAAATTAAAATTTTAAATTTTTAAGGTTTTTTTTTTTTTTCCCCCCCCCCCCCTTTTCCCCCCAAAAAACCCCCCTTTTGGGGAAAAGGGGGGTTTAAAAAAGGGGGTTTGGGGTTTTTTAAAAAAAAAAATTTTTTTTTTTTTTTTTAAAAAAAAAATTTTTTGGGGGGGGGAAAAACCCCCAAAAAAAAAAAGGGGTTTTTTGGGGGCCCCCCCCCCTTTTTTTTTAAAACCCCCCCAAAAAACCCCAAAAAAAATTTTAAAAAAATTAAAACCGGGTTTAATTTTTTTTAAAAATTTTTTTAAAACCCGGGGGTTTTTTTTTGGGGTTTAAATTTTTAAAAAAATTTTATTTTTTTTTTTTTTTAAAAAAATTAAAAAAAAAAAAAAAAAAAAAAAAATTTTTTTTTTTTAAATTTTTTTTTTTGGAATTTTTTTTTTTTTTAAAAAAAAAAACCCTTTTCCAATAATTTTTTTTAAAAAAAAAACCCGGAAATTTTTAAAAAAAATTTTTTTTAAAATTTTTTTTCATAAAAAAAAAAATTTTTTTTAAAACATTTAAAAAAATTTTTTTTTTTTTTCCCCCAAAAAACCCAAAAAAAAAAAAAAAACCAAATTAAAAGGCTTCCCGGGGAAAAAAAAAATAAAAAAAATTTTTTTTTTTTTTTTTAAAAAAAAAAATTTTTTTTTAAAAAATTTTTAAAAGGGGGCCCCCCCCCCGGGGGGCCCAAAAAAAGGGTTTTTTTAAAAAAAATTTTTTGGGGCCCTCCCCCCTTTTTTTTTTTTTTTTAAATTTTGAAGATAAATGTTGAAAAAAGTTTTTTTTTTCCCCCCAAAAATTTTTTTTTTTTTTAAAAAATTTTAAAGGGGGTTTTTAAAAATTTTTTAATTTTTTTATAGGGCCCTTTTAAATTTAAATTTTCGAAAATCGACATCACACAAGTTTTTTGTAAATTTTTTCGTTAAAAGATTTTAAAAAAAAAATTTTGCCCAATGACAAAATTTTGGGGCCCAGTTCCAACTGAAATCGGGGAACTGCATCGCGCCCCTATTATAGCTACTCCCCGTGCAGCCTTAAAAGGGCCGTTTAAAAAAACATATCTGTAACTGTGATTCAACACCGTGAAAGGGTTTGCCTTGGCCCCCCCTGTCCCCAATTTTAAATTTTTCCCCAATTTATTTTTTCCCTAAAAATGTAAATTAATTTGCCATCAAAAATAAATCTCATCTTTAATGATAATTTTTTGTTACTATAACATATTTTTAAAGTTTATATAATAAGTCTAGGAGCCAGGGATTGTGTCCCTAAACAGGGGCATAATTTCCGCCGGGTTAAATTTCATTTGACCTTGGCTGGCAAGAGAGCTATTTGGCGATGTTTCAATTGAAGCCTTGTCAACCCAGTTCTTTCCAGCGGGAAATTCGGATGCACCAATGGAAGGGGTGTATTCGACGACGGTGTGGCAAGTGCGGATTGCAGAGGTTGCAACGCTGTGCACTTGTACCGTTAGTTTTATCTGTGTGCAACGAGCGGCTAAATCTGGAAGGAAAGATGCTAGCCTGGGAGTGGTGCAGACGAAAGCACGCCGAGCGCTGACCAATAGGGGCTGCGCATAGTCCAGTGGTGCGGCGCAGGTTGTTATTCTGCAGACGGGGCAGTGGCTCGACCTCGAAGATTTTGTGCGTCGTTCGTTCACTAGTGTTTGGTATCGAGTATACAGAAGCTTACCTACGTGCGCGCTTCGACACAGTTCGTGTGAAAATATCGCGTAAATAGCCGCAATGGCAGTGATTATTCGAGCAAGGAAGAGGCCCAGGGAACCTGTGAGTGTGTTTTAGGCTTTCAAATTTAATTTTTTCGGAAATCGGGGGAGTTTGTGGGAGGAAGAGTACCACGCCATGTGGTAGCCTAAACCCACACACCATGCCGACCACGCTGTTCCTTTGGTTCACTCTACACCCTTCAGGCCTTACCAAACCCATCTAAATTAATCCTTTCGACATACCAGTAGAATATTGCATAAATCCATCCTTAAATTCGATGATAATCGAATTTCCATCTGGATCTGACCACGTGGCGACACGCGGTAGATCACAGCGACCTACGACCACTTTTTTTTGTGTTTTTAATCTTATTTCTTTTTAATGGTCCATCTCCTGTTGGAGTTTTTAATCTAGTATTGTTGTACCTGTTTGATCCCTCCCAAACTGTCCACTATCTACGATAACCAGTTACATCCGTTTTGGATCGCTTCCACGCCGAGCCATTTGTTTGCTTTTTTTTTTGTTTTTGAGAGAGGGAATATTGTTTTTTTTTGCTTCGGATTTTTTTAGCCACTATCCGTTTATGAGCAGTGTTTGGGTCACATCCGCCTATTTTATGTTGGGAATTCGACGCCAGTTTTTACGCGCAAACGTCGCCTCAAACTTTTCAAACAAAACCCATTGGGGACGCCGACCCGACTCAGGTTTCCCATTCAAATTAAACGTCTTTTACCTCCTTCAACTACGCTTCGTATACGTATGAAACTATAGCGCATGTCGACAACAAACATGCGGTCTAGCATTCAGAAGGACAGTGTTTGTAGGACCAAAAATTTATGTAACCATATCAGGCCCCATATCCCTTGTATCATATTTGAATATGTAATCAAATGGGGGGTTATTCACCAATGCCATTGGAATTCAAAAGTAGAGTCAATTTTTCTAAATCTGTATTCATATTGTTGTCTAAAGTTTAATTATAACTACGGATATTCCCACATTTACCTTTTACAGTGTAACTTGAGTGTATTACCCGGATATGTCCCTCACAATCACCATTTAATTCCTTTTTCCATATCTTCAGGCCATCAGCCAAAATATAAAGTCAGGAAAACACTAGATTTAGAATCTAGATTAAGCAGGTGCGCCAGCCATCCAGGACGTACAGCGGGAGCCAGCCAGCCACGCCCAACCCTTTGGAAGGCCCTGGTATGTTTTCCGGTAGCCGAGGTGTACACTGAAGGTCATAGGTTGTTGTTTGCATGCACACAAGGTAGTGAGTGCATGTCATTGCATTGTAGGTACTAGTTTTATTTGTGTCGGGATATTTCCCTTTGTCATCTCAACTTTACCACTATGAGGTAGAACAACTCGTAGTAACCTAGAGTTATTACTTGGCGCCCAACAATCGAGATAGGAAGGAGATGTATATTAAAGTTAGGGAAAATACGAGAAATCCAGGAAGCTTACCTGAGTTTCAGGGGTTGACCGTTATAATTAACACCCACTGTTGGGAACACGAGGACCCTACAAGTCAAGTGGCTCCTTTGTGCGATCGTTCATCCACAAGAATTTTTTTTTTTAATTTTTTTGATCCGAAATTGGCGAAAATGGGTGTTTTGGAAAAGTTCCTAATCGGCTTTAAACACTGCTTCTTTTGTTGGGTCCACATTAGATACTAGAGTCATAGTACCAATCTCAAAATGCCCTTTATAACATCGTATCTTGAAACTGTGCCAAATATACCCTCAAACACGCAAAAATATGCATTCCAAAATCACACCCCATCTTGGTTAATCAGCATATCTTGACCGAACTACTTGCCACAGTACCAAAACAAACATATAGGTGCCCGTTAGGGCGCCGCAGCCAAGCCGCGGTGGCTACACACTCAAGCCACCTATACACCAAAGCAGAGTTGGGGTGATTTCGAGGTGTTACTCCTCAGCGTTATGTAACGTGAGGTGAACTTGAAAAATCGGGGGATTTAGGTACCTGACAACCTAAATATCGCCAAAATTTTATTGGGGTTACGATTATTCGACTTCTTAGGTGAATAAAATGGCTTTGAAACATGCTCAACATCACTTTAAGGATGTTAGCTACTGCTATGCTACTGCTACTGCTACTGCTACTGCTAACATCTCAATTCGTCGCAGTTTCAAATCGGCCCGGATTCTGACAGACGGGTGGGGACTACAATGTTCATATCTTTTACCATGGAAGTATTTAAGAAGTTTATAGTAATATAGTCTCTTTGTGAAAAAAAAAAGTTGGAAAAAGTTTGCTGAAAGGCTCCAAATAAAGAGTTTGGCAAATAAGCCTTAATACAACAAGGGCTATTATCAATCAACAAGCGTAACTATAGCTTACTTGACACATTTGTTGACGGTTACAAACAGAGTTTTACGGTCGGGAAAGGCGATACGTAACACCAAAATTTAGCGGACATTTTCAATTTTTTCTTCGATTTGTGTGGAACAAGAAAAAAGGTGTATATATGATCATTATAACTCTCATTAAAAAACAAATCAGAAACCTCCCTGCCTAGGCCCAGATGTAGAATAACATTATATTTTATTAATTGTATCAACAGTTGTAGGTCTAAAGTTTCATTAGGCTATGATCGAGATAAAAGAAGTACTACATTTCATGTTTGACAAAGCCCTAGGCCTTTGTCTTAGCCAACCTTAGGAGCTAGCCAGCAACCTTTTTTCTGACACACTTTTCAGCACAATAATAACCAGTTTTGATTTACCTTTTATGAAGAAGACCTAATGCAGAATAAACATATGGTTTTATGATAGTCCTTAGGTCTTATTCCAAAATTTACGCGACAATTAATATAGCGCTTGTTCTTTATTTTTAATAAACTCTACGCACAATCTCCTGTCACTTTTAATGAACTGAAAACAAAGATGGTGAAAATTTGTCAATATTCTTTTGATTATCTGAGTGAATTTACATGGCTGTGAAGCGACAGTGGAAAATAGGTGTAAAATACACATTAGTTAGTGCGTTTTGCTGTTGTTAACACGGGAAAGTTTTGTACATTGGATGTGAAGTTGCCTAGACCTTAACAGTCCGTGTTACCGTTCAGCTTTATAACCATGTTATAACCACCGTAGTACCCAGGATGTACGATGACAGCTCAGGCCCTAGATATTTTTACATCCTAAGTGTTTATTCGTTAACCCACCAGTCAATAAATTAATCACAGCTTCGATTAAAACTAAGTTATATTTTCGACCAACAAACCTAATTTTTTGTAATGGATACTTGACACAAAGTAATGAGACTCACACAGCATAACAAAAAAACTTCTAGAAATACACAGCCAAACTCCTTACACACACCTCAAAAGGAATGAGAATTAATGAAAAGGGCCAAGCTCATCTACCCTTCCACATTTGCGCATTCTTAATTCATAAAACGTACAGTGGTCAATAACGATCCCTCGCGAAAAGCTTGGCAAATAGAATTTGCATGTTGACGTTTAAACGCGCTAATTAGAAAAAAAAGAACTGGATACATTATTACGTTTAATTAATAATCGCAAATTCTATTTATGCAAGCTTTTCGAGGAGTGACTGTTATGGGACACTGTACGATTTATGAATTCAGAATGCGCCAAACTGTGGGAAGGGTAGATCGAGCTATGGGCCCTTTTTTTAGATCTCATTCCTTTTGAGTGTGTAAGGTTTTTGCCTGTATTTCTACAAGTTTTTGTCTTATGTTGTTAGAGATTACAGAAAAAGGCTGCGTAGAGTACACTGTCAATAATGGCCACATATTTTTTGGGATCAGAAAATCCTCAATGGTCACGGCGGCATAAAGATCGTCCCCATGTATTTCTTAGGGAGATTTTTGCCGATGGGACCTCTAGCCTCGAAAAACTGTCATTTTTGACACACACTTTGTTTGGGAGTCATGGTTCGCGCCCCAATAATTTCTTCGTGTTAAATTGCTGAAATTCAGTTACTAGTAGCATGACTGTATATCATATTTCTATTTTATTTGAGACTTAAGCGGTTTAATTACCCCTTCGAAAAGCTTGGTAGAAGCAAGGTAGGACAAAAATGTTAGCAAATGTGATAGAATAAAAACGTTTTAGTGATAATAGCCCATTTTCAAGTTTATGTATGTTGTTTTTGTTGGGTGAAATGTTGAGTGGTAACATAGGCTTACAAAGGTTCCAGTTTATTATTTTGGACAGCCATTAAAATAAGATTTAGTGTAGTAACAAAAATAAAAGTAGAACACTTAAAAATACGCAATTAAAACAATATTACCATCCAAAATACTGGCAGTCTTTTATAAATTTACAGTGGGTGAGACCAACCCCCTTCAGACTACAATTACAGCCTCATCAACAACGCGCCTGAAAAGTATGCGTGTTGCGAAGACTTCCTAGTGATAAGAGTGTTTGGTGTACTAATACGCAGATATAAATAGGAGTATCTTTATAACCAAAAATAACGTGACAAAAACAGGTATATATTAAACTATGGTTGCATGACTATTCAGTGAATTTGTGAAATCCAAAAAAGTACAGGAATATATAGAACAAAGAGCTAATTGAATATAACATTTATCAGGTGTAAAATCATTGTTCATATTGAAGGTGTCAGTAAAGAAGATGTGATTTACGCTTC
Source organism: Sweltsa coloradensis (assembly GCA_024449915.1). Taxonomy (NCBI): domain Eukaryota; kingdom Metazoa; phylum Arthropoda; class Insecta; order Plecoptera; family Chloroperlidae; genus Sweltsa; species Sweltsa coloradensis. Next base: position 40,655 of record JAMZAV010006769.1, on the reverse strand, counting down.
AGTTTTAATTTTTTGAAATGTTTAGGACAAGTGTTGTGTTTGACAATGTGATTTTTGTGATATTAATTAGTTTGAGTATTGGATTAATGATAGATAAAATATGACATAGTAATAGGTTGATTGATACGATGTTATTTAGGATGTAATTAAGAATCTTAAAACGCAGCTTTTACTATGTGTATGATGTATTCTCATATTGATTGTGCCAGTTATTAATTTATTGAATTTATAATATATGTAGTTGTAGGGCCTGTAGCTAGATGTCACGGATCTATAAAGGGGCAGTTATGTATGGAGGACAAGGGTTGTTATTATTTTCTCTGCTTAGAGGGACGTTTTTATAATGCATTAGTTAGTAAAATGCTTCTTTTCTTATACTAGTAAAATAGGCTTTTTAATTTGCTAATTGACATGTTAGTTATCGAAATGATGTCTTCTTATGTGTTTTGGCTTGTTTTATTGTATATGGAGTATGGCAGGCGTATATAGGTCCACATTGGAATTATTGCGATCTCTGGTTCTATGCATGGTAAGATTTGCACGGGTTGTGTATATGGATTGATGGGATGGAGTTTTTTTGGGTAGTATTCTGAATGTGTATCATACCTAATTTATTCTTATGTGGCAGTTTGTATATAGGTACTTCCAGGGTAAGAATGTTTAATTTTTGGGGTAAGATTCCAATACACCAAAAATAATGTGAGTACACTGAGAAAATAGATTATAATTATTCACATCTGCGCAGGCTATGCCGTAGTATTCATAATTCAATTAGGCGTCAATAGGGCATATTTTTTTTATTCATAAGAAATTTAAGGATAATAAATAAATTCCAAATAAAACCATGAATAATTTTTTTGTCTTTATTTCATCACAGCTTGTGCATTAACTCTATAAATTAACCACAAGGACAACACTACTCACTAATAGTAATATACTACCTGAAATGATGTGAATTATAATTGAATTTGATAATAAATAATCTAACGTAAGATACTGAGTAACTAGAAGATATTTGATCTGATCTTGAAACAAGCTTTTATATTAAAGCTACCGGAAATCACTGTCTTGCCTTTTAACGATTGCATAAGTAGCACTAATGAGATCACCATATCATTTCTTTGTCACGATTTTCTTCTCGATTGATATCATTAGCCAGACCAAACTAAAAGGGATTGTGAACATATGAGAGTGAAGATATGATTAGATGATCTCGCAGCTTTGAAAAGCTTCTTTTCTGCACTGCAACAGTTACAGGAAGCGTAAGAAGATATGCACAGAGCGACGACGAAGATATTTGGAAAGATTTCCACTCCCTATTCTGCACAGTGGCTATAGAAGCGTGCACTATTGGATCGCATCTTTTCTTTATGTGATTACTATGCGCAGAGCTCGGATCTTCTTCCTGAAGTTCTACGGATCCGATGTCCGATTTGCCCATTTTATGATTTCTACGGGCCAGATACAAGTCCTGTGCAGTTGTCTTTAATAACTCTTCTCCCATCACATCCACTACACAGATATTGTACAGGAATCAAAAAAGGTTACTGTGCACTACCGGAAATTGAGTAGAATACGCTCATTTATCGCCTCCATAAGAAGTGTGCCAAATGCTGGTTGTAAAAAATTAACTTGAAGTTCTTCTCCGCTCCCAGTATTGGCATGTCCCGAGCTTCTAATCAAATGCCTGACTTTTCTACGGACACGCGCCGTTCTTCCTCGGAAAATGGAACCAACTATCTCTAGTTCGTGCCAATTACTTTGGCATTTCGAGCATTGTGGCAAAATCCCTCATCAGATCGATATTCTCTTAGAAATGATTGGTAATTTTCAGCTGCTCGAGAGTCGCTGACAAGTCTTAAGATGCTGTCTGAAAAACTTGCTGGCAATATTAATTTCAAATAAAATGTCATAACCAACGACAAGGGAACAAAAACAAATGAAGGTGAGATTTTTTTGATAAGCCTGTGGCTGTCGTGCGCGACTTTTACACGGTTCAGTGGTCAAAGTGACGTCAAGTGAAATATCGAAAAGGGCATCATACACTGCTCCAAGCTGGAAACGAATTGCACGCACAGAGATCAACCCTACTTTCCCCCGAGTGGAACTCAAGGCTCTGAGGCAATTCGTGGCTATGCCTTATTTCAAGGGACGTCCCAACGGTGTCGTGGATGCGGAGAAGAACACAAAGATTCCTTGTGATTTAAATCGAAAAAAAGAAAAAAAACTGCCTCAAAGACAATATTTGCTGCATCATTTCAGCACCAGGTTGAGAGATATGAGTGACACTGCACGTGTACAAAAAATGCAAGGGGGTACGGCGTTTCGTTCGCGAAACTCGGGCTTGGACACCGTTGTTACGTCCCCGCATATTTGCAACATTGTCGTATCCTTGACACCTCTTATCGTCATCAAGGCTAACATTATTTCTTCAGTTTGTTGATTAGGACTTTCCGGTCATATTTGCTCCAGTTGTCTCATTAGCTCGCACGATAAAAATCGACGAAGTGTTTCGGAAACCTCAACTGGCATGCTGGTCATCAGATTGTTCAGATGCTTGTGAACAAATCTACCATCACTGTCCATGCTCTGTGGCTAATATCGTGGGTTACAATCAAGAATAATTGAGTAGTACTGTCCAGTTTTAGTGTGCTACCACATGGGACTGATTTTACTTGCTCACCATAAAGGAGATTCGTTGTGAAATCCTGTTTGCCGAGATAAAGTTGGTGTTGAATTCTTTAAAGTTACTCTTCTGATGTGCCTCTTTCATTACAGGATCCAAATTCCCCAAGAAATTCGATAATTTTAGGAAATGTCGTTATATGGTTATTTAACTGTTCGCTGTACCACACGTGTAAAGCTAAGTTCACCGCAAAGGTATTAATTAGCTGAGCTGGATCTTTTTTTCTTCTCTTTTGGCTCAATCACTTGTCGCCCAACGATCAGATTCGGTTGAATTAGTTTCTGATTAACTTTTCAATAGTGGTGCACAAACAATCGAGACTTCCAGTTCCGTCCAGTACTTGAAATGAGTGACGTGTTCTTTTGGCCTTTTGTGTCGTTCAAGATGTGGAGACATTACCCCAGTACTCGAGAGCCCTATTTGGAAGTAGAGAGAAGTTGTCTTACTTTGACAAAATAGTTTGCAACAAAAACAAAATAAAGAGTCATTATTTCCGAGTAAACCAGCCAAGAGCGTTTAACTAATCACATTAGAAATACTGCGATAAAAGTGCTACGGTGAAAATTTTCTTCCCTTTATCGTGTTGGAAACACTGTATCACTATTGATTATTCCCCCACGTCCGCATTGCACTAGGGAAACTGTCTCGATTTATCATCCAATTATTTTGGCCACTTTGCGGATCTTGAAATTGGATGACATCTAGTAGTGTTCGTCATATCTTGTCTTCTAAGGCAAGTTTGGTCATGTCGTTGATATTGTTTTTGTTAGCACCCCCGTCTTCCTCGTCTCTACGTCTTCGCGAGTAGATGTTCCTCTGCAGGATTTATTCATTTTTGATCTACGACGTCATCGCTCTCAATTTCCTCGTACGGATCTTCTTCATTTTGATATACAACGCTGGCTCATTGGTCGTGTACCTAGCAGGGTGTTGTGGCAGTAATCTAAAGGCTTGAAAATTTTTAAAATTGAGTTCGTTTGCGCAGCAGAAGACGCTCACGAGCGCTCTTTCTTTCCTATAATCGGACCCAGACAACACGAGTCTCTTTCTTCCTCGAAGCCGAGATGATCCGCCATATTTTAGATCTAACATACAAACCCGAAAAAAATTTAGAGGCGTATATTGACTGGACCGTATATTCGAAACTTTGAGTTTTATAATATGAATGATGACATTATTAATCATAAAAATGCAGAGAAGTCAGTAGAGCTAGAGCACTAAAAAACGCTGTGTGGTCAAGGAAATACGAAGAGTTCACGTGCTTCTGTTTGGTGCTGCGTTCAACAATACGGCTTGCAACGAGGACGCGACGCTATCTCCAGGCCTGTAACTGCAGGCCTACTGCTGGCGAGTGAGTGCAGTAGAGGTGGAACAGATAGATAAACTGGGCGATATGAAGCCGTTGCTGCCGTGTTTGGAGATTGCTTCAGTAGCGCTACATCATCACGGACTCCGCGTCAATTCAATCGTCTTAGTAACTTGATTTAGACTGGTACCCATAATTCGTATCCATTATCATACGTTACATATAATTATAATTTACAATAACATTAAAACTTATTGCTTGATGCTGACGAATGGGTTTCCAGCGTCGGCTTATTAATGTACACATGTAATAATCTGAAATTATAAATACAAAAAAAGTGCCGCCCTAGACAAATGCCCACCGTAAGCGGACGCTTACGCGATTAGCGCCTAGGACCAGAGCCCTGTGTGTTTGATAACCGCCATGCCAGATTGACACTGATTGGGCGTAACAACTTGATTCCAGAGGTACAAGATCATAGGTGTTGACAGGTGTTTAAGTCCTAGAAACTTCGACATATGTGCCTCACAAAGAATCAATAGGGAACCTAAGTGGGGTTGTCCGGTTGTGGTCTCTGGTCAGCGTGGTATAGGCGAAACCCGTGCTAAATGTTTCGTAAGCATAGCGCGAGAACCCGGACCACGGACCGGAATTATTATTCATACATGTAAGAAACTATAATCTGCGCCCTCTTTGCTGGGATATACATAAATTGCATCTATCGAAAATATTAATGACATTTGTTTGAATTGATTGATTGATTGATTGATTAGATGTGTTGAATTGATTGATTGATTAATGCTTAACGTCTCATAATTTATGCATAAACTTTGGCTAATCGAGACGCATGAGTGGATGATAGATGAGGATGAATTATGACAGAAGGGAGGAGGGAAACCCAGTACCGGCACGTAGCTACTTCCTCGAAAAGTACCAAGGGGACCCAACGGCTTAACTCCACCGACAGGACGGTGTTAACTTTGACAGTCATATAGGTTCCTCACTAAGCCCGGATGCCGAGCAGGACGTAAAGGAGAAACAAGCCGTAAAACATAGCTTTTTTCTTTTTTTCGAACCCTCCATTGCTCTAACAGCGGTCTACGTGAGTTTCAGGTAGGCGCGGAGCGCCCACTACTACCCATGACGACACGCCGATCTGCTACTCGCGTGTTCGAGGGGGGAACCCGGTAAACGAGCTCGGCTAAAAAACCGCGGCTCATTTGTTTCTGAGTTGAAGTGTACTTACATTTACCACTGTTGCCAACCTTCCAAACGCTCATGAAAAAGCACGTAAAAACATTTTGTCCGTGGCATCAGCATTACATTTGGTGTCAGCTTGCTTTTGGGGCTACTGATGGAGGTCACTGGGTTGTAATAGAGTATACATTACTAAAAAATATCCTTTAATGAGCCAAAAAATTCTTGAATGCCACAAAGACATTTAGCAAACCCATGGAACAAGCGGCGTGGAATGCCAGGATGCCCACAGCTGCGCACACAACGTTGGTTTTTTTTTTTTGGGGGATGCGCCTCGCTTAGGTTGCCGCTCAGTCAGAGTAGATTTTGCGACAGCGCAGAAACATGGGTCCAATTTAATCTCATAAATGAGTTGAAATTGTATGGAAAGCTGTCATTGAGCAAAGTAGAATGCCATCATTTTTTCTTTACGGTTAGTGGCATCTTGTGATAGTTAATGTTAGATTTCTTTTGGCGAGTCAAAAGAGTACAGCGAGTTACATTTTCGTACCATGCTAATCGTCTAATGAGCGCTGGAGAACCAGAGAGAACCAATGTCCTAGTCCCGCCTTCAAAACTTAGGTTCCCTCATAGAGGAGTCCATCTTGGGCACTCAAAGAGGGACGTGTGGTGTATTATACCGAATGGAGTTTACACCAAATGACACTGGAGGTGGAGCTCGCGGACGCCCCTATCGGTGTAGTCGAGCCGGTTGCTCGCTACAGGTCCATGCATTAGTCGCCAGCATAGCGCATCAGAACTGTTGTAGGAAAAGATGTATATATTATTCCACCATATATGATCTCCGCTAGGCACCTGACCCTCCATAGAGCTAGAAAGAGGCAATTCCTTTTCGCGGCATCTTTGTAAAGGTGTATAGTTGATTTCCAACATCCAGAAAATAAGCTCATACCATCATCAAGGATAGTCGTTGTGTAGGGTAGACTGTATCATAGGCTTGAGAATCGATTGGTAAAATGGTTGTAGAAGTCGCAATCGATCACCTCGAACTGGTTTCAAGCGATAGTCGTGTGAAAGTCCTCCGAATACCTATGCAAATTATTCATGAAGAAAAAACATAATGTTTACTCGTTCAGCGTTGGTGATAAGAGATTGCTAAAGGACGAGCTCGTAAAGCCATTGATTTGCAATAGATATTTGTCAGTCCAACGCCTCCGACGCATGGCTTGCAAAAAGACATGAATCGTGGTTGAGCCAATGCCTTCTCCCCAAACAAATTGATTAGTTTTAAATGCAATTTTGTTAATGAAAGCGTTGGGTAGGTTGTAAAACATTAAGAACGGGAAAGTTTTAGATCGCAAGAATTTGAATTTGGTATTATGCGACTCCTCTTATTGATGTATGATGTCGGCATTTAGTGTATCGATTCAGATTCCACTCTGTATAGTCGGTGCGTGTGTCCAGTTATTGGCTTCCCACTCCTGAGAATTGCCTAGGTACCACGCCAAGGCGTCGTTTAGACCGTCGCTGCTCATGTTCGAACCAAGCGGATTGTCTGTACGTCCTCTCCATGATCTGAGAAGAGACGGTAGATTTTACAGAGTATGGCTGAGCGCCAGAGGCGCACGCGTAGTTCCAAACACCGTATTCAGTTCGGAAAAGCCACGGTTGTCCGTAAAATGCGAAGACATCTGTCCGCGTATGCCCGAGGTGACAATGGGCGTCACAGACCCAGGGACTTTTAACCCGTACGGGGCGAGCATCGGCACACAATAGTGCGAGGAACGGTTCTATTGATATGGTGTATGCGCATCCAAATATGGGTCATCCCTGTCTTAATTCCATGCCGTAAAAGGAATAGGAGCAGAGAGGGAGAATTCAACTCGAATCGCAGCACCGTGCTTTGAGTGAAGCATTTTCTGTAGGACGGTAAATCGATCGCCAAAAACCGCAAAGCTTACCATTACTTTGTAGACGTAATCGTTGTTCAACCCTGTCGAATGCACTTGTTGATCGAGAGAGACTATGCAAGTGGTTAGATGTTCCTATTGCGTGTTCGAGAACGTCGCGAGTGAGTGAGGTTCGAGAACAGTGACCTGCCTTGTACGCAGAAAGTTTGCGTCACTGTGGGACAATGTTTTTTATAGACAAATTAATTTTAGTTTGTAAGCGCTTTGAAAATGATTTTGTAGTCAGTGTTAAGGAGGGAAAGGGCCTCCACTTTTTTATATGAAGTCGGTCACCTTCTTGGGTATGAGCACAAGTACTGATAGCTGCCATAGAACGTGGCAAAGTGGAATCTTCGACTGCCGCCTCGAAACATTGTGTAGTATAGTTGCGCAGATTCATGCCAGAAAAATAAGTAAAGTTCGGATGTTAGTGTTTTGGGGCCTCCCGTTTCGCTAAACCGAAGACTTTCCTTAGTTAGCGTTCTGAGCGCCACCCACAACTCTGTAGAGTAGGAACAGCGTCCGGTTTTGTCCTTTCAGCCAGCCCCCTGAGATTTAGAAGTCGCAAATAGATGTGGGACATTAAGTTGTGTCTACGGAGCTGAATACAGTGCTCAAAAATGATCGCGTACTGTGTTGGAATAAGTCCGGGTTCTTTCGAAATAGCACCTCCAAGTGAGACAGGAGAGGATGTTCGGTGGATTGTGCGTCTTTCCATATTGAAAGAAAAGTGAGCAGTGTTGCCGTAATGGCTTCATGTTGGACGCCTCGACGGACGGCTGAGGCATGTGCTTTAGTGAGTGGTTAATTCTTTCACTTGAGCGGTGACACGCGTTTAGTTCAATGCACTCTGACGCCGATAAATTGACAATGAGATCAATAACCCTAACTCACGTCGTTCTAGCTCCTTTAGCGTATGAGTTTTTTCGTGTTGTCTGTGCGCTGTATATCGTTGCGTTGTTATTTTATTTCTGCTTCCATCGATCCAACACTCGAAGGGATCACTTCTCGTCGTGTCGATGGCTAGAGTTTTAATTAAATGCAGATATACTGTAGTACAGTAAGAGGTCTTGTAAAAGGATGTTATAAAAATTTCAATAAGGATCGAGCTAGAGTTTTAATTAATCAGATATCACGTTTTTTTTTTTTTTTTTATAGTATAGTAAGAGTCTTGTAAAAGATGTATTAAATTTCCAATAAGGCGATTTGTGGGGATGTCAGAGGCAGTTGAAGAGGTAAAAACAGTGTGCAGCTATGGTCTGAAAAAGTGGGTATAATTTTGGGGGCCACTGCATAGCCAATGTTTGACGTTATGGACGTAGAACCTGTCTAGTCTAGCACGTGGGCGTCGAAAATGGGTTCTCAGGTATGTATATTCACGTACTGTGGGTAGATGCCCGCCCACAACATCTTGAAGAATTCTCCTTCGATAGAATGTGTAGCCAGACGAGTGCAAGGCCGCGACGAGTTTCTACACAGCCCCCCCCCCCCCCCGTAGCGACTAAGGGCTCGGTGTGAGATTCCAAATCGCCACCGATCTAACCATGTGACTATGATGAACACTGGAATGTATCTTTCAAGTTCGTTTAACACTGGTATGGCAACGTTGTTGTGTGAGAGAGATAAATGTTTATATATGGCACTGTTTTCCGTCGAGTTGAACTTTTGCGCACTGCGGGGTACCCCGGGGCCTGGAACGAGTATATGGTTGACGATCGAGTGGAATTTTGGGAAGCAATTAATGTTCCGCTGCTATTTGAAGCGTCCGGGTTAATGGCGAAAGAATATGTTTCAATAAAAAATTAGTTGTTGGGGGGGTCAAAGGTTGGTTGTTCCTGTCAGTAAAATAACACATCCGTTCGTAACCGGCCGAAGTAAATTGACTAGAGCAATTTTTTTGTCAAACAGTACAAAACTGTATTTGCTACCGCTTGACAAAAAATTCGTAGCACCTAACTGATATTTTCGGAAAACTATTTTAGCTATAGTCAAGTTATAGCTAAAGATGTTTAGAAACATGTGTCCGCCGAAAAAACCGATTTCATAAAGTTTAATTTTGAACAAGTCTGTATTTCACACTGTTTGTCCAAAAATCTAATAAAAATTTCGAAAAGTGAGGTTATGTCCGCCCAAAAACAGTTGACAATTTTTTTCACTGTATTTTAAGGCCTTTCATCAGCAAGACTTTTCAGACCATGTTTCTTCGACTTTCAAATTATCGGCAGAGGTGGTACGAATTACCTTTAGTGGCCTGTTAATCCTGTTTAGGATGAATTCGTCAGAATATTTTTGAAATGCCGCGGTTAGCAGGCTGATTCGGGCGGATAGTTTTGGGGAAGGTGGGGTCCTTTCCCGGTTTACTAAACATAATTAGTCATTGATTTTTTTCATGTCATTGGCAAAAGTAATTTTGGCGTAGAAGCATAGCATGAACATGTTGTGAATGAAAAACTATGGCTTTGTTTTTACAGGGAGGTGTTTGAGTGCTGTATTAGGAATACCAGCTTCATTTATGATGGTAAAGACCGCTCCTCAACTATTCGATCTGGGCGAGGGACAACTGGGTCATCGGTAGAGTTGGAAGTCTAGTTCTAAGGTGTCTGCCGTGGAGTTAGCCTTGTCGGAAGTATCGCTCTTCGCGATTCCGTCATTACAGTAAGGGGGATTTGCCTCTGATTCGGAGAAGGCTCTCTGTCATGCCTCATATGCGAACAATCATCCACATTCAATTCACACCAGTCTGGTAGCCCACTGCTCATTTCTGTGCTAGGGATCATGTTTGGATGTCAGATTGCAGGGTCTAAAAAAAACACTAACTCCTTCCTTCCCCTCTCAGAAAACAAAACACCGCGATCTATTTTTTGGGGTAAAGTAAGTAAAAAAACAACAAAAAAAACACAAGTCAAATGAAGTTTCGCTTGCTATCCAAAAGGTTCAATAAATCGTATTTTTATTATTGTTGTTCATGAATATATTTTGTAATCCCTAATAATTGGATGAGCGAAGCGAAGACTTCAATTTCACCGACCCCCAAAAAATTAAACTGCCGCAATGTTTTTTTTTCTATGTCCACGATTCCGGGCAAACGGCATAGTGCGATCTTGATTGAAAATTGGAGGGGACCTTCGAAATCTCTGAACTTAGACCTGCGATGTTTTTGGGTACAATCGAATAAAATATTCTATGAATAGTCGTACGTTTTACGGATTTTTTCGATTTTTAGTGTGAATTTCGGAATTTTAGGCCGATTCTGACAAAACGGTGGGGCTACAACGTTCATATTTTACATGGACATTAAGGTAAAGGTGATGTATTGCTTTTTGAAAGAAAAAAATGAAAGTTAGCCAGAATCCATAGAATAAAGGTTTTAATATAAGTTATTTGAGGTTTATAATAACAAGTAACAATAGAAACTTGACAACAATCACCTACAATGCATTCAAAAAGAACTTGCAAAAGTAAAGTGGTCCCTCGCAAATTAAAAACTAAAAGAAAGCTCATCCATCAACGCGACTAAAAAAAAACGTTCGCGAAGCGTCCTAGTTTAGTGTAATTAGTTAAATATACGTAATATTAGTGATTACATTCAACATTGTAGTATTATGGATAATGCAAGTGACTGCAGGCTACAAACTATGCTGGGGCTTCCGGCTTCCTAAGCAGGAGTAGGATATGTGTTCCGACTATGTAAATGTACATATTGTTGTAAATAGGCTATACCATACAACCTCCCCCCCCCCCCCTTGCAAAAAAAGGCGGGCAAGCTGAAAAACGAGGACGATACAAGTTGCTCAAACTGCCAATAAAGTGGTGAGGATCTCTGAAGTGTGGCCAAGCCCATTATTTTGTTGAAATAATAAAATATATGAATTACTTATATAATAAAATTAAAAATATATTCACTATCGATATTATTATCTGTCAAACAAAAATTATGAAATAGAATATATTACAAAAATATCTTAAATAACATACGCCACTCAAAAAATAAAAGCTTGGTCCGATGGAAATTTTTAACTTGGTTGTTCGTTACTGAAACTACCAAAACATAACCAATCCAAATCCATCGACCAAAGCTTTAATTTTGAAAGGCGGCTTTGAAAATTTAGATATTTCCACATGTAATGTTTCAATAAATTGAATGTAATGTTGGAATGTTATTTTTGTTAGTATGATTTATTTTCATAATATAGTGAGAATAATAATATGGATATGACATAATAATTTATTATAGAATTAAGAAATATAGTTATTATTTTAAACAAAATAATGGGCTGATACACCTTCTAGATCTCACCAACTTTATGCAGTTGAGCCACGTGTATCTCGGTTTTCGGCTTGGCCTTTTTTTGCAAGTTTTTGCATTTTTGTATGGTATATCAATAATTTTTTTAGAACCTACACGGTACGGATGTTAGCATTCAAGTAGAGGAAATTACTTTATTACAATGATTCAAAATAAAATCTCACTCTTGGTAATTAGAAGGTTTGAGCACCGCAGTTATAAGATACCATTTTATTGTTTCGACCACCACTCGTATGCACTCAAGATGTCGAATTAAAATAAAGAACAAAATTATTTTAGCTTTGTTATTTGCCTTTTCAACTTATCCATGTGCGGGCCCGCACGGCCAATCCTTTTCTCAACAAAAACACGAATTAAATAATTGGATTTCCATTATCTCAGATTCCAGGTCATCTAATCCAATTAACGTTTGTAAAGCAAAATGGTCCCTGAGATGACTGACATCTGATATCGGCGCCAAATTTTGCTTCGCAAACATTTATCATTGGGAGGGGCCCCCAGAAAAATAATAAAATAAATGAATAAAATTGTATTTATTCTATCCCGACTAAAGCTGAGTTATATAACTATTTACAGTGGGGGACAGTAAATCAAAGACGACCAAGCCAGCCGGTAGGCCCTGACCGGCAATCGACATTGTGAGCGGATAACAAACCAAGATCGACATTTTTATAAATGCGGAAATATAGCAATCAGTGGTTGGGCAGTGCACGAACAACCCGCGAGATCAACGCCGATCAGAAACAATTTGAATTTATTATGTGATTCGAGGTTATAGGGACGTGCTCCAAAGTCACCGGTTACAAATTCCTCAAGACAAAAAACTGATTGGACTTAAGTCAAATCAGAAGTTTAAAAAATTTCTGACTGTGGCGGGAATCGGAAGCTGAGACTTCTGCATTCGGAAGCAGGTTAGGCTAACAACAAGACAACGAGCCACACTCACTGACATCATCATTCTGTAACTATATATGCCAATTCGTTCTTACCAAAAAGACACGAATTACATAATTTATGTTTGCATTATCTAAGCTTCGGTGACATCTAATCCAATTAACCGTTTGTACCACACACACCATGACACACACTGAGGGACTGACATCGGTGCACAAATTTTGCGATACTATAACATCATCCATTTCTACCCAAAACAAGAATAAAAATAATTTGTATTTTGCATTTAATCTAAGAGTTCGGTCATCTAAATTCCAATTACCATTTGTAAGCACATGATCCACTGAAGATGACTGACCAATCGGTGCAAAAATTTTGGCTCTCTAACATATCCATTGCAGCCCCACAAACGATACGTCAAGGGCCAGACAGCCAGCCACCCACCACCAAAACCTACCTACCAGCCCGAGAAGAAAGTTATTCGAACCGATCTTGACGTACGGTCTAAATAACTCTAGACGCATCAACAAATCGGATGGAAAACTTGAATGGGTCACCATAGAAAAGCCAATCGATTGAAGCAAGATGCAGGTTTCTATCTCTCATGGTTTCGCGTCGGGAATACCGTGTTAAGTGCCAAATGTATGCGTGCGGAATAGGCGCTAGGGAAGCGGAAGTCGCGCGTGGCTTGGTCCGGTGCGCGATGTGCCAATGTCGCAAAGAAGGATAATTGTATACGTGGTAACATGGCCACCTGCCGTGTATGTATGCGGATGCAGTAAAAGATTTGCTACTACGGAATATATATTTTTTTCACCATTTTCCAAACAAGGACAGACTCCAAGTCCTGTTAGAGACACATATTCCTGGCTAGCGAAACTTAAAACGGGATAAATTTGAATCAAAGCAAACACGGCCCGGTTTTGTCCAAAACATTTCGTTGAATACGATATGAAATTGCCACAACAGATGTGATTTATTGAAGACATAACGTTTCCTTACACCAAACAACAGGAAAGCAGAAAATTAGTGGCGGATTTACAGGGGGGCGGTGGGTGCGATCGCCCCCCCCCCCATGGATTCTTTAAAAATTAATAAAAAAATGATTTTATTATTTATTGTGCAGCACCCAAATGCACTGTTCTACAAAAACGATTTTCAAAATTTTCGACTGCGGCGCTATTTATTTTAAAACTCTAATAAAATCCAACTTCCTTTATGTTGTCAAGAATATCGTTTGCCTCTGAAATGTGGTTACTGCATCCAGTGTACTTCGATTTATTAGTTGTCCTCCTATGTGAATGTTTTTTAACTAAATAGGATAGAGTTTAATAAATAATAAAAATGATGAATTGAAAAATAAGATCAAACGTTTATAATATGTTGCAAAAATCTAGGCCAATGCTGTAAATTGTGTAAGCTCGATATGCCGGACAAAAACAAATTGGTACACACAAAACTACAAATTGTTTCCGTTATTACATTGTTCCGCCCACCACTTTTTTCGAAAACGCAACCAAAATGCACTTAAAAACCTGATTTTCAAAATTTTGCCTGCGGCGCAATTAAGTGGGGCTCCGCCCCCATAACCCCCGGCGGTCCGCGCTTCGTCCCTTTCCCACGACTGTACATGCAAGCGCAAATCGCCCCAGCGCATGATTAGGTCCTTAGATCGCCACTGAGAAATTGCAAAATTATGTGATCACAATGACCATAAAACTCAACTACCTGGTCTTGGACTAACGCGCAGTTTCTCTCGGGAGCGTGGAGAGTTTAGAACCACTAGGTACGTCACCGGTGTGACGTCACTAACAAAGTTGCTCACCCATCGAGTTAATTGAGGACGATTGCTTTAATTTTTGTTTCTAAATTCTTCAAAATAATTAGAGGTTAGGCTATTCATTAATACAAGGTTAAAAGCCCAAAAAGCCCCACTTTAGCTACTGGGATATTATTATAACTGTAGTAAAGGTTGCCTGACACATATATCAATCAAGTCGCATTGCAAAATAGGTAACCGAGTACTCTACAGCATTGCTCGCCCTCACTCGTCTGACAACGACGAGAAATGCATTAATAGCTACGTAATTAATTTCAATGTCGTTGAAGAGTCAATCGTAGTATAATAATATTGCTTCGCTAAAAACAACAAACAAGGAGTGAATGTTTCAGTTTCGTTAGTATACCAACAGGAGAAACAACACAGTCTCAACCTTCGGTGGGATTAGGGGCTCGAAGGACAACTCTAGGTTGTCAAGGGGGCACAACTTATCCAAGATAAGGGACAGGGTGACGTGAATTTCCCGTTCACAACAAATAGCAATTTAGTGCTAAGTTGTCTTGTGTATCGCGGTAGGCTCATCATTGGTATAGTTAGTTAAAAACTAGCGCGTTAAGCATGGTTAAGCCAGAGGTTCGATCACCAGTCGGGTCAAACTATTACGACAATTGCTATCATTCAATAACACTATGCATGACTCATGCATCCAGGTCATTACATGTAAGTTTCGCGGTTGCCTCCCCCCGCGCCCTACACCACCGCCACTACCAGTTGTGTCTTACCTAAGTCACAAACTAAATCCAGCAAGAGCAAAACATATCATGAGGAAAATTAACTTTAAGAATTTTTGCGCAGGAACTTAATAGTATTATTAATATTCACAATGTTTCACAAACTGAAGTATCAAAAATCATACATGATACGTGTGGTGCATCGGTAGGATTAATCTTGGATGTGTGATGGACAAATTATCTAGAGTATAACACAAACAAGCACTGTAATTTAAAAATTTTTCAAATGTTCCCTAGCCGAAAATGAATGTAAACAAACTTCTATATTATAATATATATGTGCTTACACGCTTCCTTGGATTGGCAGGTAATAAAGAACATTCTAGACTGTACACCTCCAATTGCTGTTTTCTGATCGCACCATCCAGCAATCTCTCACAAATATGTCACATCAAATATTCGCTTTATTCCAACTTTTTTCTTATTCTATAATGAATTCGTTAACTAAGTAGGGCACTTCACATATTATTTTGCATTACTTTACTTTAACATAAAATAATCAATCAATCAATTAACCATATATGATATATATATCTATATATATATCTATAATAATCTATAGATATATATATATGTTATATCGCAAGACTTTTTACGGATTGAATAGCAGACATTGTATTTTCGGGTAGTCCGTGTGGTTTTATTATTAGTTCCAACGTTTCGCAGTTCCGCCCTGCCCATCTTCAGAAAATTTAAAACATAAAACATATCAAAACAAACAAACCTTACTCTTAACACAAGACACTGCACACTGGAATACAAAGACCAGAAAACCGCAAAAAGGCTTAGAAAAAGTCAATCGACAACATATATGAACATACACCAGATAGTTGAAAAACTGGTGAAAACATGCCACACATCTATTACTTGACTTTAGATGACCTCGAGCGTACGAGTAGATGCTCAAGGGGGGTTCTTGTTGAAGTTTGTCTTCGCTCTTGTCAATCTGTGTTGTCACCGGAGGTGGACGGCCTAAAAACATGGTCCACAGGGAGAGATTTGTTGAAGCACTGTCTTTCAAAAGAACACGTATTTCAGATATGATGGCCAAACTTGGTACAAACACAGAGTCGCAGGGAGCACCTATGGGATCTCCAGTTGTCTCCCAGCTATTGCGAACATAATTATGGATGATTTGAGTTAAAGCTCTGGAAAATGCGCGTTTAAAACCTAGATTTATGGTTGAAGGGTATATCGATGATATATGTGCCCATACGGAACATGGAGATTTGTGCAACCGAACGGTTTTATCTTGTGTGATTAGATCTGAATGGGTTTAAATGAACATATTAATTCACAATAGAAGAGAACAAGAGAAATGTTCTACCATGTTTTTAGATGTTCTTTTGAAATCAAGAACACGAAGGGCACACGAGAACCATTCGGAACCTACCGTCTACCGTAAACAAAACGCATACAGATCGAATTTTAAACGACAGACTCACACCACCACCGCACAGTTGCCACAGTAGTGAACACCCTTACCGTCTATTAGAGTCAAGAAAGACTGTCCTGATGATGAGTGCACCATTGCTAGAGTAAATGATTGGGTACGAACACACCTTACTCTCTAACGGATTTTCCACCAACACAAGTTGCTCGAGATTGCCATAAAACAGCGAGGTACAACCTGGAGGATCAAGATATTCCAAAAGAATGGACCCCGATCACTGCGTTTATGCATTACGTCCAAGGAACCACTGAATTAAAATAAGCCGTTTACTTCAAAAAAAGAATATGAGAACTGTTTTTAGCACGGATCGGAAGATTCATCTATGTTACGAACGCTAAAGACACCATCCTAACGAGCGTCCCATGGTATATATGAAATTCCGGTGGAAGCTGCGAAAAGGACTTACGTAGGAAGAACTAACCGCGTAAAATACTGTCCGCATCGACAACATAGAGTGCAGTTAGACGTATGGAAACCACATCAGCTCTTTTCCAAACATGCTTTCCGACAAGGGAGCACTGTGATTACCTTTGATGAAGCTAAAACCTTAGCCAAAGTGGAACATGAAGTCCCCGAATCGTAAGAGATGGCGGGGGGAGATGGAGAGAAACGGAAACACAACATGAACACACGGGGATCGATGCTAAAGACTTCCAGCCACATGGAAACAGTTTTGCAAGGCTGTCAGTGATTCAAACAAAAGCTCGCCCTGTGGACATGTTTTTTGAAGGACGTCCACCTCCGACAACAAGGAGTTTGACAAGAGGAAAGAAGACCAAACAAGAAACCCCTTCGAGCCACTTACTCGTAACGCTGAGGTCATCTAAAAAGTAATAGAGGTGTTAAAGAGAGAATGTGTTGATGTTTCAAAGTTTTTTCAAAATATCTGGAGTTCATAATATGTTGTCATTAGTTTTCTAAGCCTTCTTGGTTTTGTTTTGTATGTCCAGTTGCAGTGTTTGTTAGAAGTAAGGTTTTGTTGTTTTGATATGTTGTATGTTGTTAAAATTTCTGAAGATGGGCAGGGAGAACTGCCCCCCCCTGAAACGTTGGAACTAATAATAAAACCCACACGGACTACCGAAACATACAAGTCTGCATATATATGTATATATATATATATATATATGTATACAATTATATACATAGACCACAATTTACTGTACTCATTGTCCCCCGTTTCTGTGCCATTAGCAATTCTTTATTCACAATATTCATATCAATTATTGCTTTAATCCAATTTTTCTTTATTACTCTATGAATTCTAATCTAGTAGGGGCAATATTTGCATCTACTATACTTTACCATAAAACACTAATCAATCAATCAATCATCATATATATCGACACATTCCTGTACATCCATTGCGGTTTTCTGCTGCCATCAGCAATTTATTATTCACAATATCACATTCAAAATTGGCTTTATATCCAACTTTTCTTTATCTATATTGAGTTCTTAATCTATAGTAGCGCATGCTATGTTTTGCCATTAATCTCACTTCACATAAACACTGTGTTGTATCATAATTAATCAATAATGAATCATCATATATATATTATCAAATTATCAATCATCATACATATCAATATCAATATCCATATCAATTATCAATTAGCTTTATATCCAACTATTCTTTCTTCTTAACACTGTGTAGATATCATTATAAATTGACCATCACATTTATTATTAATATAATTATAGACTATTCACCCCTGTTTTTCTTCTGCAAAGAGTTATAATGTACGACTGTACTAGTCAGAGTGGAATAAAAAATTATCTATTCTATTCTATCATGCAAGGAAATTAAAATCTGATCTGAATTGAAGAGTACTATCTAAATTTTTTTTTCAAACCACAAACTAAAGAAGAGGATACAGCGCCAAATGATGGATTACAGACAAGACAATTTTCAAGGGACTTTAAAATGTCTTACACAGTGATGACGCTACGTCGGAAGTACGGAATTTATTCCCATACGGACGGCGACGAAACATCCCGTAGTACTTTCTCGTCAATTATATCGGGTCGCGAAAGTATAACTGTGAAATAATTACTATAACCTATTACTATTACTATTACGAAAAACAATATTATTATTATTATATAATGAGAATTATTATTTGTATGTGGGATGTATTTCATACAACTCGGTCTAACCGGGCTAACATGTGTACGGGACTACGTCAAGTACGTCCATGTGTATCTATATTGACATACCTACATATTACTTTGTCTTAACTCTAAAACTAAAATAAGTCATTTATAAAATTTGTAGATGATGTTTTCTTTCTCTGGTGACGGTCGTGGCCGATTTTCTCGTCGCCATCCTAGCATTTGCCTTCGGACTATGGCGAAACACGAAAAACCATGTCAGATGGAAGCTGTCCGGAATCTCGAAGTATCATTCCTTATTAGAAATTTACGAACTATTCTACACCGTGTTGAGTATTTTTTTTTTTTTTTTTATGCATTTTGAGTCTCGATGTAAAACATTGGGTGGAAGATCTAGTGTTTAATGCTTTCATTAGTTCTTCGGTATGATGCAATTAGCCGATATCACGTAGTATGGGATGGTATTTACCTTTTTCTGATCACACATCTTCCTTGATCTTCCAATTGCAAGTTCACTTATGTACTTCAATTTTTTTTCTCCATGTAGTACTCGAGGTTATGGCACATTGGGACAGCAACGTCAATAAGGGTAGTTTCTTGGTTCTTCTTGTCAATTGATAATATATCCGGTCTGTTGGATGTATAGTTTGGTCTGTTATTAAACTGTGCGGTCGTATATAATTTGAAACTTTGCTATCTAGACTTTCTCCGGTTTGTATTTGTAGTAAGTTGTGGGTGTATCAATGAGGTTGTACTTTGATTGCTAGTTTTGGTGGAATAAGTTAGACAATTGGTTAGTGTCTGTAGAGGTAATCGGTGTGTGACATAGTGACGGCACCCGGATATGATGTGTTCGATTGTTTCACCCTTACGCTACATTTTTACATTGATCGTTTACTGTCGCATATTGATAATGTTATTTTTTATTTTTTTGGTTTCTTTTAATTTTTCGTTGCAAAGACTGATGTCTTGAATGCACAGCATAAAAACGCCGTTCTGGTTGTCACTCCAAATTAGGTCCATCCGTTTTTTAACCACTATTTGATTGCGTTAATATCTACGTGACCTATGTAGTTCATCATAGATGTCTCTTGTGTAGGGTCCCCTTTTTGAGAGACGTAACTCTTTTGAAGCGTCGTTATGAAGTTTCCCTTGTAGATTGACATTTTCGTTTGCTAGATTTGAGGGAGTTAATGATGTGTCAGCTAGAGCACCACACCCTATGCAGTGTGATTGTTGCTCTTTGTAAAAAAATATTTCTTAAATGTTGTTGTTTATAAGTAAGTTGTCAGATCAATTAGGCCTCGTCCTCTTTGGAAGTGCAATCTGTCTATTACTGATTTAGGATGATGCATTCGTGGGTTGGTATGTGTAGTACGAGTGAATCATTTCAAGCGTGGATGTTGTCTGCCCGTCCATTTAAGATTCCGAATGATATGTCTAGTACTGGTATAGCATTGATTTTATTGCTGGATCTTGCTTTTACGTTTAGTTGCGTCTTGAGGATAGATTTTAGTCGCTTCTTGTATGTATCTATCAATTTTTTCTTTCATTGTACTTTATGTTTCAAATTCTGGCCGAGCTGTGAGAATCCTAAATATTTGTATACTTCGTTATCAATCCATTACTCAATCCTATTTCCATCATCTAGCTAGAAACCTTACGGCCTGAGTAACCTTCCCTTTTCGATGTGTAGCGTCTGGGTATAGGCCGGGTGTGGTGCCCGTGGGCGTGGGTGCGCTACACTTGTCTACTCCAAACTCCATGCAGATATCTTGACTAAATTAAATGTAGTATTGATTAAACTGTGTAGTGAACAAATTTTGATGCGATATAACTTTAGATAATCCATGGAAGAATAGGTGAGAAAATTGTGTGACATACCACCCATTATTGTCTTAATTTAACTCCGTATGTTGATTCGTTAAGCATATGCGACAGGGGGTGTGACAGACAAAACCTAATGCGCTAAATGAGTCACCTTGAAAATTGCCACCGTTTAATTGAATTGATCTGTAGTTATCTGTGTTTTTCATATTTAGTTTTAGTGTGTTCTCCATGTCTCAACGTCTTCAAAACGTTTTACAATTACGTGGTTGATTGTATATATTTGTACAAATCTGAAGAAGCCATGGTGTGTGGTGTTGAGTCATAAGCTTTCTTGTAGTTCAATGAGTTTACGTGATATTCCTTTTCTTATTGTGTGCCTGGTTCATTACAGTAGAGTCGATAATGAGTTGTTCTTACATCCCTGCGAGTTCTTGCAGCATCCTTTGTTCCTCGGCCATGATATTGTATTCTTTGCAATGCCTTATATACTTTATTTGTTATGCCATGAGAAGGTCAATATTTTATATATAGTTGGTAGACATGTAATTGGCGATATTTACTGGGGTTCTTCGTGTATTATGCTTTCGGTTTGAGAAATGGTTACTCCTTCAGTAAAGAATCGGTATTCTTAAATCCATTTATAAACTCAGTTGAGAATTTTCTAATTTGATTTTGTAGTGAAGGTAGTGAATTTCTTTATATCAAAAATTTTGTAATATTATCATTCCCTGGTGCTGTTTCCAGCTATGTGTGTAGCACTGCTTGTCGACTTAATTCATCAACCAGTTATACCTTCGAATTCTCATGTAGAATTTAAATCGCTCATCCTAGCTCTTTCGTCTTGATACATTGTGCATCCTGGTTGTGTGTTGTACTGTACCGGCGTTTACCCCATATTCCTGCCCAAAAACTCTCTTATCTTCGTGTTAGTTGGTGTCCATTTCCTGTTATTTCTTGGCGGTAATAGATAGTTTTTGTAAGCTGTTTTCCTTTTGCTTTTGAACATTCGGGTTTTGTTCTTTTTAATGCTACATTTCTCTATATCTTTTTTAATCTCTTATGCAAGAGATACACTTTTTGTTTAAGTGTATCCAAATATCGTGAATGGAATTTGTTCGTGTTTCATGTTTGTGTGAACCTTGATTCTTTCAATATATTTTGGCAGTAGAGTACCAACATTCTAAGATCGATTACCATTCGCAATTGTTCCATCGACCGTATCTGTCCGCTAATGTTCATGATTCTCCCAATAGTCGCTGTCCCATTCCGGAATTTCTTCTCTGGTTTTTGTCTTTGAAGAGGGAGCAGATTTTACCTTTTAGCCCAAAGTCATCTAATCACTGCTACAGCTGCCCACTAGTGTCAAATTGCCGCATAAAAAGGTCTGCAAATGATAGTTCGTCTTGTGGTTATGCTGATAAAATATGTGTGTTCATTATGTGTACCGCTGTCTTCATTTCCTTTGATGCTTTGGGTTTAGGTATGTATGGGTCTTTTGTTTCGGTTCTACGTGCGCAAACTCTTGACATGGCTGTTGCAAATGCTACAGCATAGGAGTCTTTAGATGGATAATGTTCAGTGTATTTTTCTAATGCGTTATTCAACTACCTCTTGTGTTTGATCGCATAGTCGTTCTGGGTGTCTTGATCTTCTTGAATGGTTAGCATTTTCTAGTGGTCTGACGTTCTGGTAGGTCTGGTTATATTCTGGTAGGTCCGAGACGTTCTGGTAGGTCTGGAACGTTCTAGGTATGTCTGGAACGTCTGTTGGTCTGAATTCTGTATAACTGGTAGATCTGGAAGTTGCTAGCAGTATGGGCATTACAGGTAATTCTGGAAGTCTAGTAGTTCTGGTATCACCTGGTTTTTCTCGCTTCGCTGTCCTCTGTCGATGTAGCGGCCGTATCATCTTGACTGTGCTTGTGAGTCCGTCTTTCACTTCGCCCCGTCTGTATTTGAGTTAATAATGTACTGGTAACATTTTATTTTTAACTATAATTCTTCTTTGGTACGGCTATTCTTGCGAACTTACTTCTAACAATGGATATTCACGTACAAACTCTCTATGGAGCTCTTGTCGATAACGGCTATAAAACAGTCTCTCTAATAACGTTACCCTATAAAAGCTACGGCATCACACAATGTCATATCTTCTGTGCCATTTGATGCGCTGCCTCCATTGTCCAGCTTTGGTGGTCTGAAGTGAACTTTCACCGCAGAGAGTTCCATTGTCTGTTATTCCCTACTTTCCTGCGTCTAGATAAATTATTATAGCTATCCGTCAAAAGTCACATATTATTTGTTATTGTTTATAAAGTCAATGCACTTAAAAAAGAATTAAAAAAACTTTCTCAATGATTCATCAATTTGCAGGGCGGTGCTGAGGTCTTTGTGACTTCTCAACCTCCTTGCCTTTTCGTTTTGATAAATCTTTCTTATTTGACGAATTAAGAAAAGACTTTCAATCTCTGCGATTCTGCAAATAATTAACGGTGCTTACGTAAAAATGCTAAATATTTATACTATGTAGATATATTACCTTGCTGAGTTACAATACTGCCTCTAAATGGAATTATATGCCTACCACTAACTGTCAAAAATTAAACAAAATTGCAAATTCAGACATTAAAATTATTATTATTATTATTATTATCTTGTGTTATTATTATTATTATTATTATATTATTATGATTATTATATTATTATTATTATTATTATATTATTATTATTATTATATTATTATATTATTAATTGTTATTATTATATTATTATTATTATTATTGATTATCTATTATTATATTCGATTGCTATTATTCGACATTTCGATCGCGAGTCGCGACGAGAGCCGTTGTGTTACGAGCGAGTCCGTTGCAGCAGTCACAGCAAGTGAATCATGTCGTGCAGTCAGTGGTTCATAAAAGACTACATCAGGACGGAGACTTTTGTGAATTGTCCAGGGTGTGATACAAATATTCACTACGGGAGTGTTCCGGCTCAAAAAGATCTCACATAAAGCCAAATCGCAATATTGAATCGCAGTGGCGTTTGCCAAAAGTGTAAGGCAGTACGGGAGTTCGTCCCGGGTCGGCACGCCCGGCACGCGGACTGATCCTGCTACTTATAGGTGGTCCACTGTCTAGTAGTGATTCAAACGCAAAAATCTATTGAACAAAGTGCTTAGTGTTGTTTTACGAGCTCGCGACGAGCTTCAAAAGTGTAAAGAAAAGATCTCGAGGTCTTTGAAAGTTTAAAGGGAAGAGTTATTAGAAAGTAGGAAAGAAATCGATAACTAAACGCAGCGCTTAGTAGATAGAGGAAGTGAAATTGATGCGCGTACGGACCAGGTCCACGAAACTTGACCAGTACGGAAGAAATTAGGGAACCTCGAATATTTTTTTTTTTTTCCAAAAAGTCTTGGAGGGAGAAGGCAGCGAGGATTTAGAGGACATGTTGTCAAAATAGCCAAAGTAGTAAGGTGCGGATGTACAGTGCGTGACATTGATGTAGTTCACCGAGTGAAGTCCAAGAAAGAGAGGTGAATACCCGTCAAAACTAATAGTGCAGTTATTTCAAGACAAGAAGGGGACTAACTCTTCGCCGTTCGTCTGTCAAGCGGTCGTGTGAAGAACAGGACCTGTTTCCGGAGGTAGAGGGAGAAGGACAACTTCCTATTACATAAACGAACATTTGTACACTACTATAAAAAATTTGTTTTGGCAAGTTAAAACAAAAGCCCCAAATTGACTGGCTTCAAGGTTGTCCTGCGTTCAGTCGGGCGTACTATTTGTGTTCGTGGACGAAAATCTCGAGCAGTAATCAAGGTTTAAAAATCCACGAGACATTGATAAATTAAATATAAGTGTAGGTTTTAATTGTATGAACATGTGGGACCACTTTCCCGTGCCTGAAGTGGTTGATAATATTGATAATTGGTAAGGAGAAATGTAATGGGTTATACACTGTTGCATTTAAAACACATCAGATCGATAAAAGAAACACTGGACTGAACTAAGATTGTACTTCTCGATAAACCATATAGGTAAGTTACATGTGCTAATGCTAGTGAGTCAATAATAAATGATATCGATAGTAGATTTGAGTTTAGAAGGTATTAATAGGTTTATGTTTGATTGATTAAGAAATGTGTGAAAAGAGTGTGGTGGCCTAATACATATACGTAATGATTTCGATACAATTGTGTCACACGACGTTAGTCTTTAGAAAACTTTGAAGGTCTAGCACGGGTGAACATAATAGTAGGAAGGACCATATCATGTCTCTGTTGTTGTATATAGACCTCCTAACAATAACACTAAGAACGAGTTCATTCAAGAGATAGATAATATTGGAGAGAGGTAAAATGTCGCTTACGGCTGTTGTCATTGGTGATGTAAACATTGACATATGAATGATTGTGATCCGGTTGTGCAGCATTACGAACGAAGTCAAGGATTAAGGAAAATACAAGAACAATAGGGGGTTTTGTGGTAGCGGGCTGAATTTTGGATTGTATCTACTCAGAACGATTTCATGGGTTATGTAACTTGAAGGTACTGAGACTCACAGTAAGCCACGCCCAGATGCCATGGTAAGCATAATGTTGACGGGGGCGCATTGACCCCAGGGCCCCGATTCATGTACATTTTTATCCCAGTATAAGCAGATTTAGGTGGTATAAGTGCGGTATAACTCCGAATCCAATTCATGAAGACTTATCCGCCTCGCACGGGGATAAGAAAATATGTAAACAGATGGCGGACATTTTAAAATTTTGCGTCTATGTGTAAAACGAGAAAGTTGTCATTACTCTCATAAAAGAAATCAGAAACCATCCCGGGCCTAGGCCCAGATGTAGAAAATTATTCATAATACAACAGTGTAGGTCTAAAGTTCCATTAGGCTATAGGAATATATAAAATTAATACTAACGTTACACGTTTGACAAGCCCTAGGCCTCTTCTAGACAACCCTAGGCCTGCACGACCTTGTTTAGACACACAACCCGCACAAATAACTAGTTTTGATTACTAAAAGCCTAATGCAGATAAAAAATAGTATGATAGTCCTAGGCTATTCAAAATTTACGGCAATAATACGCCTTTCTTTTCTTTTAACGATCTCACGCAATCTTCTGTCACTAAATAAAAATGTAAAACAAAAGATGGTGCAAATTTTCAGTGTTCATTTGCTAATTGCTGATTTACATGGCTGTGGAATGCAGTGGAAAATAACGTTTGTTGTGTCTGTTGTTGGATTGAAAATTTTTGATTGGATGAGAGTTGCTCAGACTAAACCAGGCCTTATCCTGCCATGTCCTGCATTATACCGTCCTTATACCACCTATACCCGGGATAAATGTACATGAATCGGGGCCCAGGTGGTTAACCAAGGGTTAAGCATGGATTTTATTGTTATTATAGATGAAGCTTCTGTAACACGTCGCATTTCATGTCCCACAACATTTGTTTCGAGACCAGAGATGAGAGAGTAGAACGACGTGGGAAAGCTCAATGTTATCCCACACAGAACACAACCGAACACGTTACTAGCATCAACCTCTCTGTATAAAAGCACGCACTGAGATAACGAACACTTCCCTGACAAGCAGTGCAGAGCACAGAGTGAACAATCCGTTTTATCTGGACAGAACAGTGACCTCCGAGGTTAACACACATTAAACAGAACGATGCGAGGACAAAAACAGCCAAGACTTGCTCAACAACTTATTCAGCATTAAAAGAGCAATGGCAGAATTCCTGGAACAAGATAGAAATCAAATAATTGTGCCAAATCAAGAATAGCACGGCAGCCTGGATCTCTTCACGTCGCTCCACTCGCCGTGAAGAAGTGGTTCTGACTCGTTTAAGAATCGGGCACACATACCTAGGGTGTCCAGATTTTCAAACCAAAAAAGCGGGACAAACTTCTGGTGGCTGTAGCTGGGGTCTGGGGCGAAGCCCCAGACCATACTACAATTATTTTGTCATGTTTTAACTGAAAAATGGCAACTCGGGGGTTACCTTAATGTATAATAACTATAGAAAATGTTGCTTTGCAGATCGTACAAAACACTTTGTCATTATCAGTCTCGTGTCTAACAAGATAAGGAAAGTCCTTCTTAACATCGTCATTGAAAACACACGATTAGGCGGCGGCATTTTACACACCTCACGCGTACGAGACGATAAAACTATCTCGTAAAAGTGAGGCTATGAAGTAAAAAATATGTTTTTAAATCACAATTAGCTTTCCCACCATTTAATTGCTGCTAATAATAATTAAATATCGAATTGCGAACTATATATTCTATCTGTTTGAATACAATCAGGTATGTGACATACCTCACTCACGGTTATCTTCTAAGAGGTGAAGATCCTCCCATTTGTTATGAGTGTGGTAAAGTTCTAACTATAAAACACGTTTTAGAAACCTGTACAAAATATAGTAGTGATAGAAAGATTTAAATTAAAACCTTCCCTCAAAGAAATTTTATCAGACAGGCTCTACGGCAAGCGATAATGTTAATTATTTCTTACGTAAAGTAAACCTTTTAAATAAAATTTGAAATTCATATATATTTATCATTTAGAAAATTCGATGGGCACTGATAACATACTGTTTGGTGCCCTAAAACCCAATAACTAACTAACTAACAGAAGTGAACTCCTTATATTGTGGAGACCCAGCAAGAACAGACCGAAAAGCAGAGACAACACATCCGTCTGCGACATGAACAGCAGACAGACTGCGAGGCGAAAAAATCTTCATGACAGAAGTTGCATTAGAGTTAACATGTGTATACCGGCTTGCATTTCGGTATGAGTTCGAATTTGGAGCTCGGATCATGAAGTAAGCAAACCACGATGCCAGGACATTTGAGTCAAGACTTTTATACAAAACAACACATTCAGCAGCAACAGAAGCTATAGCTGCTTGTAGTGTGGAGGCCTAATAAGAACAGAGCGAAGACAAAACACGTCCGCTGAGACAAGAACAACAGACCGACTGCGAGGCGAGAGCGAGACTGTGCTGCGAGTGAATGTGGGTGAGAGTGCAGTTAAAAGGTGCGGGGCGGCGAGGTCATATCGATGCTGCACGTCGAAGTGCATGGAAGTCTTCCGAAATCGCAGCTTTTGAGCTCCAAGAGGTAGAATTTATTGGAGTAGAGTGATATTTGTATAAGTGTAACAAGGTTCATCGTGACGATACAACATATTCATAGTCACAGATATTGCCTAGAGCAAGGATTTTACTGTTATAATGGATGAAGCTTCTGTAACACGTAGCATTGCATGTCCACATATTTGTTTCAAGACCTGAGATAAAGATAGAATGAAATTAGGGACCAGCTATAACACGGCGCATGTCACGTCATAAACAACATCTGCAGGTAAATAGTAGATTGTAGTACGCGAGGATATATTGGCCCCCCGAGTTCAATCGACAATGACTAGCAGAGGTTGATAGATTCAAGGTATTGCAATTTCCCCTTGTTTTTTTTATGTTTATTGGGTAAAAACCCGGTGGTTTGACTGGGCTGGGGAATGTCGTAAACAATCCTGCTTTTGTAAAAAAAAAAAAAAAAAAAGGAGATTTGGATGTCATCACTCGGGATGTGAGGGAGCACAACACTGAGTTAACGAGCACTTCCCGGACAAGCAGGCCAAATTAATGGGGGAACAAACTATGTAAAGTACGTTACTACCCTACTGACAGACAATACCACATACCGGTACGTGCAAAAAAATTTGCACAAATTATAACATCAATAACCCACTTAGTAACACTAACTTACATTATTAGTAAAATAATGCTTCAAACAATGAGTAATTTGCAACACCTACACAGGGAATATGGTATAACAAAAATCCAAGCACAGAAACCGGACACCTCCTTTGTGTGACTAGGCTCTCATCCCACAATGAACAGAACCAGACACTTTCCGAACATCAATCCCTCACGCTGTACAGACAGAACAGACTGAGACCAACACTAACATAACAACTGCTTTCCTAACAAGCAGGACAGAATAAATAGCGAACAAACCTTCCAGCCTGGACAGAACAGACAATCTCCCGAAGTTCACAAATATTAAAGAGAATAATGCGAGAAACATAACAGCAAAGACTTGGTCAAACAACACATTCAGCAGTGACAGAAGCTAACTCCGTGTACTGAGGAGGGCTCGACACGAACAGACCGTAGAGCGGAGACAAAACACGTCCGCCAGCGACAAGAACGACAGACCGACTGCGAGGCGAGGCTGCAGCTGCGCTGTGTGTGAGCAAAGGTTGGTAGTCAAAAGGTGCGGGGCGGCGAGGTCATATCGATGCTATACTAAAGTGCATTGAAACTTTCAAAATTGTGTTGATGACAATAGCACATGAACTCTGAGCGGTGTAATTTATTGGTTATGATTGATATTGCTATATGTGCAGTGAGGTTTATCGTGACGATACTGGAGTGTCGCAGATATTGCCTTATCATGGATTTAATGTTATCATAGACTGTAAAAACAGTGCACCGAGAATCGCCATTTCCTTTAACTTCACAAAGTTGCTCCGAAGGCCAAGAAGGTTGTCATAGGGGACAATTTGGCTATGTGCCTTCCCCCAAACTCCACACACATATTGCCAGCCACTAGGCGTGGCTTTCTTCACGCCAATGAAAGAAGCTTAGAGGAAAGTTTGAAGTATTTAGTTAGTTCGTGTTGTTTTAGGGCACTCAACAGTGGAGTTATCAAAGCCCATTATTTTTTTTTTTTTTGGTGGACAAGAGTGAACAGGGGCTCCTCCAGACGTCAGCGACGCTCTGGAAACCAGACGGTAGTAGTCATATATAAGGTTTGTCCAGACTATTCTACCAAAAGGTTCTGTGTGAGAGAAGATTTTCATGAGAAATTATTTTTAGGTTACACTCAAATTGCACATGAATATATTAATTCATAAAATTAAGGTTCTGTAAAAAAATTATTACAATCGAATAAAGCATGGTAGGTGTTATAAGTCGAAGACCATTTTTTAAAAATCGAAAAAATCGTAAAATTGCGATTTTAATGAGAAATAATTTTGAAATTGCGTTCAAAACGTGGCAGTTCTAAGTTTAGTGATTTTGAATACTCTCAGTAAATTTTATTGCAATTGGAGTATCGGTTTAGCCGGAATCGTGTTAACAAACACACACAAACATACAAACAGAAAAAAAGAAAAAAGAAAAAAAATCGTAAAATTGCGATTTTCATGAGAAATAATCTTTCGATTGCGCTCAAAAACGTGGCGGCAGTGTAAGTCTTCTCACATGTGAAATAAATTGCCCGGACACAGGAGGACTGATGATGAATGATAAATTTCTACTATCAAATGCAATATATGTACGAAAATATAACAATTGAAAATAAATAAGAACAATGGTAACAGACAATGATATGTAAGTTAATATCATTAGTGTAGTTGTAGTTTCAAAACTTACCTATTCCAGGTATAAGTTTCAAAACCAGCCTTTTAGACAACTTAGATATAAAGTAATTCACAGTTCACTAATTCTCGATTTTTATAACACATATTGAATATACAATTGGTTTTTTATGATTTGTGGTAAATTTCATAAAGTGGTAAAGGACAGTTTTGATACTGGGACGACACAAGTATGCAAACTTACATATTTAAACATTTGCAACAATCGGAGTTACTGAGCACACCCCCTATGTAAATTGTACAAGTAAGTTATTGAAAATGAACCCACTGATAATGTGTCCGCAATTGTTAAGGTATATAAATTATGTCATGCAACATGATTTCTTTAAGGGAGGGACATTTTGCAAGGGCTAAAATCGCTAGATGTGTGAAAGTGAATGCATTGTGTTGTATCAGCAGAAAATTTTGTGCCACGTGCTAAGGCCCAATCAGCGATATTGTTCAATGCAATCTGCAGATGTCTTTTGGCAACGGAAATGTTGACCGACCTATAGAAAATCCCTAAGTCGTCGACGAATAAGTAGGACATGATGGACTTAGGTATGCACGAGGTGACACTGTTTTTATGTGAATTTTTAAAATAAATAATAAATAAATAATATTGAGACTGAAAACAGTGGAACCGAAAGGACAGATCCTTGAGGAACTCTCGTTTGCAGTTCATATGGGTCTGATAAGATATCATATGCTTTCTCTATGTCAAAGAGTACACCTATCACGTGCTGTTTAGCCACATAACCTTCTTGGATGAAAGGTTTCCAAACGCACGAGGTGGTCGATTGTACGCTGTCGAAATCGACACTAAACATTAGTAAGCAAGCCACAAGATTCCAATAGCCAAATCAGGCGCTTCTTGACTTTCCTCTCAAACAATTTGCAGAAGCAACTAGTTAGGGAAATGGGTCAATAAGAGATAAGGTTTTGTCTTTACCTGGTTTCTAAAGCAGAATTGAAATAGCCCTACGCCAGTCGTCAGGAAATCCGTCCGATAACCATAACGAGATGATTGGATTGGATGGAATTGTTTAACGTCTCATATTTATGCAACTTGGCTAATCGAGACGAAGGGAGGGGCGTAAGGGATGACGCGGGGGACAAGGGGTGGTCAGGCCAGCGCTGGTCAGAACCAGAGAGAGCTGCCAAAAGGGGCATACCAAGATAATGCTGCGCATGCGCCCTGGCCCAGCTAACGACATCTACAAAAACGCTGGTCAACTATTTAACCCGGCAATAGCTGGTCAGACAGTTCGAGTCAATGAGACTTTACTCAAAGAGAAGAAGCCGAATCTGCCAGCGTTTGCTACAGTTAGTGAAAAAACTTTCATAGATGACTACCTCTACTTCCACCGCCAACTCATCAGTTTGTTAGAACAAGAGGATAAAGTGGACATTGTTCAACTGCTTAGTGCTACCCGTGAAACAAACGGAGAGTTTGCTAATGCCGCACTTCGTACCGTGTGGTCTCATGTAAAACAGTGTAGCCGTAGAATCTTTCTTCAGTAGGTACAACCTGGTGCTAAATGATCGCCGCACAAATCTCACAGAGGAAAATTTGGAAACCTGTTCAATGCTTTCATTCAAACTAACATTAAAACTTCTTCTAAACACCCAAAGTTGGATTTTAATTGTTCTCTCCCTAGCTGCCCATTGAAGTTTAAGGCCCCTTAAAAAAAAAACTGGTAAAAAAAAAACAGTGTTTCATCCCTGTTGGAAATTATGTACTTGTTTTCGTTGCTAAAATGACCGTTTGTGAATCTAGCAGGTTGAAGGTGAAATCTAGCGGATATTTAGGAACTTTTAGCGTCCACACAAACAAAAACTACATTATTTATTATTTTACTACAGAGCTTATTATTAACGATTAAAGAGTACTCTACTAAAATAATTTGTAAAAGAGAAAATTGTAACATCTAAAACCTTACACTTGGAAGTATTAGAATGTAAGCAATATTTATAAATTTGGATTGTTATATAGATCGAACGACTCGTAAACAGCTTGGTGAGAAAGGCCGACAGTTTGAAGTATAATGTTACCACAAACCAATGCGAGAGTACATGGGCATTGTTGCAAAGTTTACTGTGGAAAGCGAGTAAATTTCTCATCTGGAGGAGGTTATACAAGACGATGCTACGGAGCAGGATTGTCACACACGGGAGGTCCCAGCTGGCACTTGAGTCCTCTCAAAACGCTCATGAAACGGAGCCCAAGTTCGTATGCAAGAAAGTCCTGCTTCGAAGGAAACGCGTATTATCTCGTCGGCGACTCTTCACCCAGGCTGCCGCGCCTCAGAGGAAGCGCCAACGCACTCCGCTGGTCCGGACATGGACTATGGTCCTGAGGCAGCTCAACCTGATGTAAGCATCGACGAACTGAAGGAAAGAAATCTTCCTTTATAACTCGTCTCCGCAATGAAGTTAGTACTTCCGAGTTGGCAAAACAACTCGAAAGAGACACAGTTGGCCAACGCGACAATAGGAAATGGTTTGAGGCAAGACGAAACCGGCTGACAGCCTCAAATTTTGGAGCCATATACCATCGAAGAACCTCACACTTCATGCCATAACAAGGTAATATAATAAGTATAAATTATCTAGAAACGCTTCCATATTTCACATTAAACGACGGCCCAACCTAGCTGAAAACTGCTGGTGGATACGACGAATCTGAACATTACTATAGTTCAACACCCAAAAGGTGGTATTTGCTTGCGTTCATCCCATGCCAGGGCGAAGACCAGATTTTGATTCGAGGGGAGGGGGGGATAAATTCGGGTTCACAAATTATGACATTCGTAGAACTGCCCCACAAAACTATAATTTAAAAAAATAACATATCCTGTAAAATTGGGGGGCCTGGGGATGCTCCCCAGCATATTGCGGTCTGGGGCGCTTAGCCCAGATTTCAAGATTTGTTTATATTTTAAACATTGCAAATAGTGACATTTCACTACTTTATTTTACTGTGCTTTTGTCGATAATTTATAAAATTGTGAACATCCACACACAAGATGTTATGCAAAAATTATAATTACTGAAACTCATTCGTTGTTTGCAGGTGAAAGAACTGTTGTATGGCTTCGATAAGCCATTACAATCCAAAGCGGTGTCATATGGCATAAACAATGAACAAAAAGCTGTAGAGCAGTATGAACTCATAAGTGGCAACAAGGTTGAACCATGTGGCCTCTTTGTTCGGCCCGAGTGTCCATGGTTGGGAGCAAGCCCTGATGGTCTGGTTGGAGAAGATGGGATTGTAGAAGTCAAGTGTTGCCCTTCAATAGGGATTCTGTCACCAAGGGAAGCCGCTGATGCAAAAAATAAAAACTTATGCGTTCAAATAGTGAACGGTGAGCTGACCATGAAAATCAAACATAATTATTGGTTTCAAGTGCAAGGTCAGCTCAACATTGCCAATCGGACGCACTGTGATTTAGTGCTTTTAGTGACGGAGGCACTGATGTAAGTGAACCTGCACAATTTTTATAAACCACACCATTTTTTAAAGCACCCTTGATTCATTTTAATTGTCTGACAATGACTACAATTGACAGACGGATACGACGGCTGTATTGAATAGACAAAAACTCTTTCCTGCCCCCACCCCCTTTCTCCCCAAATAATAATAATAATAATACATAATAATAATAATAAATAAAATAATAATAATAATAATAATAATAATAATAATAATAATAATAATAATAATAATAATAATAATAATAATAATAATAATAATAATTGATTGATTGATTGATTGGATATTGCTTAACGTCTCATATTTATGCAACTTGGCTAATCGAGACGAAGGGAGGGACGTAAGGGATGACGCGGGGGGACAAGGGGTGGACAGGCCTGCGCTGGTCAGAACCAGCCACAAGCATATGGGGAGGGCAGGGGTTCCCCCACGTCGTGGTCGTCTCCGTCTGTGTCATCATCCGTCCGAGTTGTCATTGTCGTCGCCGTCGGGGAGGTAGTCAAAGGGAAGGGCAAAAAATAATAATAATAATAATAATAATATAATATAAATAATAAGTTTTGTTCCTTATCATGTTTACTAAACCATGCTCCAACAATCACTTGCGTAATGGCGGCTAACTTACACAATAATGCACTGTAGGCCTAAGGAGCAATGAAATTGATTTCAAGTAATCGATAATATTTAGCACTCTCGATTATAGTTAATTGTCTTGTTTCTTATGTTTTATATAATGATTCAATGGAGGTGTTCAAAATCAAATGTCAACGTTGTTTACTTCTGTTTTGTATCGAATGTTGTCTTTTACATTACAGGTTGTAAGAGTTGCACGGGATGAAGACTCTTGGAAAAAAGAGCTTATGCCAAAACTAACACGATTCTTCTTTGAGTGTCTCTTACCAGAAATTGTGGACGGTCGTGTTCCTCGTGGAATGCCTGTAAGGAGCTCCACATATTGTTCAAGCGATTGAGGCTCTCAAAGCGAAGCGCGACCACCAATCAATCAAGCTCGGAGACACTTGAGGCCGTGGCCAGCAAACGACCCTATCTGAAGCTTTGCCGCTTGCCCCATCTGCGGGGTAAGGGTGCAAGAAAAACTAATATTTATTAGTCTCAAACTGCCACGAATTTACAATAAAGAAGGCACTTT
Organism: Sweltsa coloradensis; assembly: GCA_024449915.1. Lineage (NCBI taxonomy): Eukaryota > Metazoa > Arthropoda > Insecta > Plecoptera > Chloroperlidae > Sweltsa > Sweltsa coloradensis. The sequence goes on along the minus strand of JAMZAV010006769.1, from coordinate 6,251 downwards.
CAAAATACCATCGCTATGACTGGCGGCGGCAGCTTGGCCTTACCCATCCGGGTAGGAGACCCGGGCACCAGGATGAATCTTCTGTGAGTACGCGTACATTGCTTGTGATGTGTAATTTGAAAGTATTTGACCTGTTTTGGACATTTGTGCATTTCTCTTCCCTAGTCGGAGGAGGAGCCGGAGGTGACGGCGGCGGCGACGGGCGGCGAAACAAAACAAAGCGACGCCCCACGAGGTACAGGTGCGAGGAATGCGGGGCAAGATTGGCTTTACTCAGGCGCCATGTCGAGAGGTTGCACACTGCACCGGGGAGAAGCTGGCACAGGTTATGTTGAGATGGGCCACCGGCGATCGAAAGACAAGACCAGGCCGCCCAGGAACCCGAAGTAGAACTGTAAGCTAACTTTTTTTATCCATTGTCATTTTTTATAACCTGTTCCAACTCCATATTAACAAAATGTTTAGGAAAGCAATTTCAATATTCAACCCATCTGAATGAAGGCTAAATATTGAAATTTGAAAGAAAATAAAACAAACATTTGCCATGCGGTACTTGGCATTATTTATACCTACCAGTACTTCTTTAAAAGGGTGTGCTATTAACTTTGCAAATTAACTATGCACCTCTGGCTCACATTTAAAATTCATAACGTTTTGTACAAGGCGCCGCGACGCCGACCGAGCGATGCGTCGCGACGCCAAATTATGAGGTCATCGGCGTCGTTTTTTCTTTCGACGTGTACTTTTCGTCGTCTCGATTAAAACGCAACCGTTCTCGTACGATTCCTGCGAAAATGAAACTAAAAAAAAAAAAAATCCCTATTTTGACCTCCGAATCGTTCGACGGTGCTCGAAACCGTTGTCCCTAGGAAAAATGTCTAGAGACATAAATGCTCAAAATTGTCCTGGCTACGTGGGGAAGGTGACAAACAGCGGCCGCAATCGCCTCGAGGCATGTCGTCGGTGACCCACTTCCGGCGCTGGCCACTCGGCAACGGCGGTAGTTGAGACGACACGGTTTTTTTTATGCCGTAGCCGTGCACCTAGAGAGCATTGTGTCAAAATTTTAGCCGCTAGGTGGTCGGGAAGTGGTGGAAAAAAATTCGTCATTTGTGAAAAAATCGATGTCGTTTGGTGGAGGCGGCGGTTCCAAGTCGAAACGCTCATTTTTAAGACGATTTCAACTTTTGTAATTTTGAAGCTAGGAGCGTGAAATTTCACTCGCGCACGCGTTGCGATGCCAAATAGACGAGGACGTAACGTTTTGTACAAGGCGCCGCGACGCCGACCGAGCGATGCGTCGCGACGCCAAATTATGAGGTCATCGGCGTCGTTTTTTCTTTCGACGTGTACTTTTCGTCGTCTCGATTAAAACGCAACCGTTCCCGTACGATTCCTGCGAATATGAAACTAAAAAAAAAAAAAATCCCTATTTTGACCTCCGAATCGTCGCCGGTGCTCGAACCGTTTGTCCTAGGGAAAAATGTCTAGAGACATAAATTGCTCAAAATTGTCCTTGGCTACGTGGGGAAGGTGACAAAACAGCGTCCGCAATCGCCTCGAGGCATGTTGTCGGTGACCCACTTCCGGCGCTGGCCACTCGGCAACGACGGTAGTTGAGACGACACGGTTTTTTTATGTCGTAGCCGTGCACCTAGAGAGCATTGCGTCAAAATTTCAGCCCGCTAGGTGGTCGGGAAGTGGTGGAAAAAAATTCGTCATTTTGTGAAAAAATCGATGTCGTTTGGTGGAGGCGCCGGTTCCAAGTCGAAACGCGTATTTCCCTGATCCAACATCAGATGATCAGATGTTGAATCTGAACGGGTGTCCCCGGAGGGAAGGGACAATCTCTCTGGGGTGCGAGTAGATAGAAGTGCAATATATAATGGCATAAAACGCGCAAAAATCGAACCCAGGACCCCGGACGCCGGAGATCACATTCAGCAGGCGTACCGACGTCCAATGTATCGTCCGGGAGTCGAACGGGTGTGCCCCGGAGGGAAGGTACAATCCCTCTGGGGGTGGCGCGTAGATAGAAGTGCAATATACAATAGCATAAACGGGCGAAATACACAATTTTGGCATTGAACGGAAAGAGATCGATCCTAGGACCTAGCTCAACAGAACCGCGAGAAAATTTCATACAGGATTACATTGGCGTGTTCTTGAATTGTTGGTTCTAGACGTTTAAACGATTTTTTTAAACGCACTTACCCTCGTGGACAACGTAATTCAAAACACTTTTTTTTTCAAATAATCGTTTCAGATCAGGTCCACGGTTCGAGCCACGGCGACGATTTTTCGAGGAAAATGCGAAATGGAATATGCCACCGTGAAAATCGTATTGGGAAAATCCAAAAAAAACATTGTTTCTTCGAATAGCTCTGCCAATTTCCGTCCGATCGGTTTGAACTAGTATGACATATTTTGTTTAAATTAAGTTTATCGTTTTGTTGCAGAGGAATTTGCTTGGTTGGAAGAATTTGTCGAATTAGGGTCGGGCCCAGTAACACACACCTACGAGACAATCTACAATAATTTGACGGATGGCCTGCCGGAGCAGGATGTGGACGAAAACCAAGTTCTTCAGAATATGGTGGATGGGGCCATAATGGATTTGGAGGATGAAAACGTAGAGGCTTTGCCGCGATTACCACTGTAAGTCAGATGTGTATTTCTATAAATCGTTATAATCTTTCTTGATGTTTGTTAATGTTGCTTGAATTAGGTTTTCCATTTTATTGCAGTCGGAATCCAGCTCCGAGACCAACGAAGCGGTGAAAAACAGGCGGCCATACCGCAAGCTCTGCCGCTGCCCCATTTGCGGGGTTAGAGTTAGGAGCCTGCTGATACACTATCAATCCAACTGCCATTTTTTTACCTTGAAGAAGGCCACCGGGAAAAACTTAAGATATGACGGGCGGCGCCAGCTGGCACTCCCGCATCCGGGTCTGAGACCCGGACACAAACAGGAATCTTCGGTGAGTACGCGTACATTGCTTGTGATGTGTAATTTAAAAGTATTTGACCTGTTTTGGACATTTGTGCATTTCTCTTCCCTAGTCGGAGGAGGAGCCGGAGGTGACGGCGGCGGCGGCGGCGGCCAAAATAACAAAGCGCGCAAAACCCGATACCGGTGTGAGGAGTGCGGAGCCAGACTGGCAATACTAAGGCGACACGTGGAAAAGTCGCATCACTGCACCGGGGTGAGGTTAAAGCAGCTTTTGCTGAGATGGGCACACAGGCGTTCCCAAGACAAAACCAGGCCGCCCAGGAACCCAAAGTTGAACTGTAAGCTAACTTTTTTTATCCATTGTCATTTTTTTATACCTGTTCCAACTCCATATTAACAAAATGTTTAGGAAAGCAATTTCAATATTCAACCCATCTGAATGAAGGCTAAATATTGAAATTTGAAAGAAAATAAAACTAACATTTGCCATGCGGTACTTGGCATTATTTATACCTACCAGTACTTCTTTAAAAGGGTGTGCTATTAACTTTGCAAATTAACTATGCACCTCTGGCTCACATTTAAAATTCACTTAGTTCACAAAAAACATGTCTTACAATGGCATGCATCTAAGCTTACTGATCTTTCAAGAGTGCTTCCCTAAACCTTATGTCATTTGGAGCCAAAAATTTGTGCTGAAATTTGATGTCTTTTATTTTTGCCCGGTCCGATTTAGGAACCGAAGGACCTGCTCAAGGACAGCTCAAGTCACTACTTTTTATACCAAATTTTCATACTTTTTTACTAATATTACTTTTTTACTATTACTTTTACTATCACTATTTTATATACATATATATACATATATATTTTACTACTTAATTTACTACTTTACTACTACTACTTTACTAATTTTTACTATTTAATTATAAAATACTTTAATAAAATTTTACAACTTCATATGATTTGTTCACTTACAATACCCAGTACCTCTGGCATGTGTACCAAACTGTCGTCCACTGACGGTGAAACAGTCTTCATTGTGATCCTTTATCTCTGTTGTGTTCTTTATTAACTAAGTCCAAACATATTTTAGCCTCAACCACTTCTAGTGATTGGGAGGTGGTAATTTTGCACATGTTGATTGCTTTGCTCTGCATTGAGGGGTTTGGTAACTTTAAATATAGTGTCTAGTTTAGTTGGTTCTTACCCTTCTTTCCTTCTTTTGTTGGGTGTTGCCAAGGTCATTACAGACCTAAAGAGCAGTGGTGTTTCTCAAACATTCACACCCTGTGATTGGCACTAAGCCTTCACAAAAGTATTGTAGTTTAGTTTGCGCTTTTACTGTTCTTCCTTCCGCTATCTATTTCCGGTGTTCACCCACTTGGGCACCGTGTGTTTCTTCAAAACCACCAACACCGTGTGGCTGGCACTAGGCGACCACTAAAGTTTAGGTTATTATGTATTTATTTGTTGTTTGGTGGTATCAAGAAATGCTGCAATTGACGTCCGGAGGTAGGTGCCAATCCGAATAAAACTACTTTTCAATATTTAATTGTGTCATTCATACTTGTGTGTTTAATATTTGAGTACTTGTTCTAGTACTAATAAGACCAGTACTATGCCTACATTTGCATAAATGATCATAGGGCTCAGGTACCCCCCCCCCCCCGGTTAACTAAGTTCCAACGTGTTTTCGCCTCAACCACTTCTAGAGTTTTAGTTGGGAAAGTTACGCCCTTGTGGTCTGCTTTGCTCTGCATTGAGAGGTTTGGTCACTCTAACTATGGAGGTCCTAACCACATTTAGCTTCTTGAAGAAGACCCACTAGAGGATTCAAATAATGTGCTAACTTAACATATCTTGCAGACAGTCTAAGCCTAGGGCCTCATGGCGTCTATTTACATTTAAGCAAGCTTTGGCTTAAGCAACCTTAAAATATTTTCAAATGATATTCGTAGAGAGATTGCATAGTTATATATTTCTACCTGTTTAACTATTATCTATTTGACCTTCCTTCTTTATTACATTCATCAAGGTCTGAAATTGTGAGCCTAGGCCTTACCTTGCCTAGACTTGCGCAGGGCCTAGGCCTGGGACTTTTTGGCAAAAAGACCACCTTCTATAAAATCAATTAAAATAATAATAACTATAGTGTCTAGTTTAGTTGGTTCTTACTCTTCTTTCCTTGTTTTGTTGGGTGTTGCCAAGGTCATTACAGACCTACAGAGCAGCGGTGTTTCTCAAACATTCACACCCTGTGATTGGCACTAAGCCTTTGCTATATAATAGTAGTTTAGTTTGCACTTTTACTGTTCTTCCTTCCGCTATCTATGTCCGGTGTTCACCCACTTGGGCACCGTGTGTTTCTTCAAAACCACCAACACCGTGTGGCTGGCACTAGGCGACCACTAAAGTTTAGGTTATTATGTATTTATTTGTTGTTTGGTGGTATCAAGAAATGCTGCAATTGACGTCCGGAGGTAGGTGCCAATCCGAATAAAACTACTTTTCAATATTTAATTGTGTCATTCATACTTGTGTGTTTCATATTTGAGTACTTGTTCTAGTACTAATAAGACCAGTACTATGCCTACATTTGCATTAATGATCACGGGATCAGGTGCCCCCCCGGTTAACTAAGTTCCAACGTGTTTTCGCCCCAACCACTTCTAGAGTTTTAGTTGGGAAAGTACGCCCTTGTGGTCTGCTTTGCTCTGCATTGAGAGGTTTGGTCACTCTAACTATGGGGTCCTAACCACACTAAGCTTCTTGAAGAAGACTCGCTAGAGGAATCAAATAATGTGCTAACTTAACATATCTTGCAGACAGTCTAAGCCTAGGGCCTCATGGCGTCTATTAACATTTAAGCAAGCTTTGGCTTAAGCAACCTTAAAATATTTTCAAATGATATTCGTAGAGAGATTGCGTCGTTATATATTTCTACCTGTTAAGGGGGACCATGGACCAATTAAATTTTCCTAAATATTAGTTAACGAACATCGGACATAGTTTATCAATTATGGATCATCTGACATTGCCAAAACTATTTTTGATTTGTTTTTCGTTGAGCGGTACGCCAATATAGACGATTATAGTGAAATTTTGACGTATACCGGACAGCTTTCTGCTCATAATTTTTGTGCTAGAAGGCTAATTTTTGTTTCTATTTGTAACACATACTCCTGGCTATAGACTGTATATGTTGGAATTTGTCCTTGTTAATATCTTGCACGGTACGATTTTTTACTTCCGCCGGTACAAAACTAACTTGTACCGGCGCAAGTAAAAAATCGTA
>JAMZAV010006768.1:0-36227 GCA_024449915.1 Sweltsa coloradensis | reverse complement strand
AAAAAAAGATGGGCCCACCGGGGCCCCATTGTGGAAAATTAAGTTTTGAACCAGAGCATCTAGAATCAAGTATACAAATACACTTTTTCTTGTAAATAGACCACACGGACGGATTCGGAATGACGTTAATTTGACGTTACGATAAATTTTGTATCATTAATCCAAAATGGCCGCCATACAGTGTAACAAACGTTTTACGTTTGTACTTAAGCAAGTACTCCCACGAGGATCGCATGCTGTAAAGTACCATCATTTTACCATGAGATGGTATTTTAGTAAATTTTCTATTACAAATGACACCGCAACCTGGACCGCAACGTAAATAAAAACAGAATTTAAGACGTCATAAATTGTCTTTCTTTGAAAATTAACGTTATTTTACCACTGTAACACTGTTTTGACTTGGTAATTAAGACAAAAATGTGCCCCCGAGAGTTGTGATCTATCTGAATAGGGAATATTCCACTTACTATTTTATAGTTTTTTTTAATTCTAATATATGTCTTAAGAGTGCTGTTTTAACCCGTGGGAATTTACGTAGAGAGAGAAAGAGCATGCTTTACCGGACTCAAAAGGCAGGACTAGCGATATTCCAATCATGATTTTTGAGCCAATAACAGCGCAGGCGAGCTATATGATTCACAGTCACCCGAGATACGTGTTACGCTGTGCACTCGCTGACTGACTGAGCGGGTCCCACTGCGCATAGACCCCGCACGCAGTTACATGAGTGAATTGTAGCTTGTTAGTTGTTTCAAACACAATCACTTCGCGATTGTCTACGGTATTTTATTATATTGCACGTCTTTAATCTCTCATTCCCAATAGAATATGATTATTTTATACACATATTATTAGGACACTATTATTCGTTATTCTGAAAATACGAGTAGGCAATTAATAAAACAACGAATAAAAACTAAAAAAAATGAAACTGGTACTGCGTTTGTCTTGAGCGACTTATTGTTGAATTACGAATGAAGGAACGTGGAGACACAAGTGGAATGGTGGCATCCATGTCAAGGTGAAGATAAGCAGTGCTAGGAACTATCGAATTCAATTCATTTTGCAATCATAAGATATGTTTGTTTCCCGCTTCTTACATTGTGGTTAATAATTTATTATTAGTAGTATTTTCTGTTTTTTTTTTTTTGCAGAAAATGGGGGAAACAATTAACGTTCTGTTCAAAACGATGCAAACATTATACGATTATCTAGCTTCTCCCAAAATTGCATAATTTTACCTTACCTTACCAAACTCAAAACAGTAGGTGAAGATAATAAACAAGTGCACAGTCATTTAATCGTATCAGTCAGTAAACGTAGTTGATATGCCAAAGAGACCAAGTACTCGATCATAGATATAGAATAATATATGCGCCACCGGTCGGAGGCAGAATCACATTTTTCAACCGCTTGCAGACCTTCAGTGCTCCATGATAAACATCGAAATGACTGGCCCGAAAATTATGCAATTTTGGGAGAAGTTAGATAATTGTATAATGTTTGCAACATATTGAACAGAATGCTAATTTTTTTTACAGTTTTCGACCCAAAAAATCAAGAAATACGACAAATTTTATAAATTTTAGGTATTTTTACGTATTTTCTTCTTTTTTTTGGCAGAAAATGGGGGAAACAATTAACGTTCTGTTCAAAACGTTGCAAACATTATACAATTATCTAACTTCTCCCAAAATTGCATAATTTCACCTTACCTTACCAAACTCAAAACAGTAGGTGAAGATAATAAACAAGTGCACAGTCATTTAATCGTATCAGTCAATAAACGTAGCTGATATGCCAAAGAGACCAAGTACTCGATCATAGATAAAGAATAATATATGCGCCACCGGTCGGAGGCAGAATCGCATTTTTCAACCGCTTGCAGACCTTCAGTGCTCCCATGATAACATCGAAATGACTGGTCCGAAAATTATGCATTTTGGGAGAAGTTAGATAATTGTATAATGTTTGCAACATATTGAACAGAATGCTAATTTTTTTACAGTTTTCCACCAAAAAAATCAAGAAATACGACAAATTTTATAAATTTTAGGTATTTTTACGTATTTTCTTCTTTTTTTGCAGAAAATGGGGGAAACAATTAACGTTCTGTTCAAAACGTTGCAAACATTATACAATTATCTAACTTCTCCCAAAATTGCATAATTTCACCTTACCTTACCAAACTCAAAACAGTAGGTGAAGATAATAAACAAGTGCACAGTCATTTAATCGTATCAGTCAATAAACGTAGCTGATATGCCAAAGAGACCAAGTACTCGATCATAGATATAGAATAATATATGCGCCACCGGTCGGAGGCAAAATCGCATTTTTCAACCGCTTGCAGACCTTCAGTGCTCCCATGATAACATCGAAATGACTGGTCCGAAAATTATGCAATTTTGGTAGAAGTTAGATAATTGTATAGTGTTTGCAACATATTGAACAGAATGCTAATTTATTTCAAAATTTTCCACCAAAAAATCAAGAAATACGACAACTTTTATAAATGTTACGTATTTTCACATATTTTCTTGTTTTTTTTTTTTTTTGCAGAAAATGGGGGAAACAATTAACGTTCTGTTCAAAACGTTGCAAACATTATTGGATGAGCGTAGCGAGCGAAGCGAGTGAAGCGAAGACTTCAATTTCACTGACCCCCAAAAAATTTAGCTCCAATGTTTTTTGTTTTTTTTTGTTTGTTTTTTTGTCTGTTTGTTCGCTCTCTACCGGGCAAACGGCATATGCGATCTTGATGAAAATTTGAGAGGACCTTTGAAATCTCTGAACTTAGACTTGCCACGTTTTTGGGTACAATCGAAGAAATAATTCTCATGAATATCGTACTTTTACGATTTTTTTCGATTTTTTGTGAGATATTTTCGTGCTATTTGGGCCAATTCTGACCAAACGGGTGGGGCTACAACGTTCATATGTTACATGGATATTAGGGTTGTGGTGATGTATTGCCTTTTGAAAGAAAAAAGTTGAAAAAGTTGGCTAGAATCTACAGAAATAAAGCTTTAATATAAGTTTTTTGATTTTTTGTGCGATATTTTCGTGCCATTTGGGCCAATTCTGACCAAACGGGTAGGGCTACAATGTTCATATTATACATGGACATTAAGGTTATGGTGATGTAGTACCTTTTGAAGGAAAAAGTTGAAAAAGTTAGCCAGAATCCATAGAAATAAAGCTTTTAATATAAGTTTTTTATGATAAATAATACCAATTGACAAGAAACAAAAGAAACTTGACAACAATCACCTACAATGCGTAGGCTACAAAACAAAGCACATGAAAAAGTAAGAATTCCCACGCAAACTAAAAACTTTCAAAAGCTCATCCATCAACGCGGCGGGACTTTAGCGTTTCCTAGTATAATTGGATGAGCGAAGCGAAAGACTTCAATTTCACCGGACCCCCAAAAAATTTAGCTCGGGTGTTTTTTTTTGTTTTTCCGTCTGTTTGTTCGCTCTCTACCGGGCAAACGGCATATCCGATCTTGATGAAAATTTGAGGGGACCTTCGAAATCCCTGAACTTAGACTTGCTACGTTTTTGGGTTCAATCGAAGAAATATTTCTCATAAATATAGTAATTTACGATTTTTTCGATTTTTAGTGCGATATTTTCGTGACATTTGGCCGATTCTGACCAAACGGGTGGGGCTACAACGTTCATATTTCACATGGACATTAAGGTAATGGTGATGTATTGCTTTCTTAAAGAAAAAGTTGAAAAAAGTTAGCTAGAATATATAGAAATAAAGCTTTTATTATAAGTTTTTGATTTTTTGTACGATATTTTCTTGCCATTTGGGCCAATTCTGACCAAACGGGTGGGGCTACAACGTTCATATTATACATGAACATTAAGGTTATGGTGATGTAGTACCTTTTGAAAGAAAAAGTTGAAAAAGCTAGTCAGAATTCATAGAAATAAAGCTTTTAATATAAGTTTTTTACGGTAAATAATACCAATTAACAAGAAACAAAAGAAACTTGACAACAATCACCTACAATGCGTAGGCAGCAAAACAAAGCAATTGCAAAAGTAAAGATATCCCACGCAAACTAAAACTTTAAAAAGCTCATCCATCAACGCGGCGGGACCTAAGCGTTTTCCTAGTTATATACATCGTGAAAATTCCACAACAGTCGTTTGTCCGGTAGAGAGCAAACGAAACATAAACACACATACTATTATACAAAATATAAACATAACACGAGCTATTTTCTCAAGATTGTAATATTGGAGTCTTCATAACGCAATTCCAATCATAATAATTATTTAATTATTACTCGATGAACGTAACTAGGGAAAGATTTGCATTCGAATCGAAACATAGCCAATTTCCATATTGAATTGCTTGATGATGGCTTGTTGGCCGCTCGATTTAATTACATTTGTATCATACTATATCCGATATTGGAATCAAGATTGCACTTTTATGGAAATCAATCCAAAAATAAAAAAATAAAAAAATTCACACATTTTCTACATCTGCGTCATCGTAGAAGCGTAAATGATGGATAAGGAGAGGAACAAATGACGAAATAATTAAGCAATATGACAATATTTTGACTTATGTGACTGATTGAAGGAAGGTCATCAATAAAATCGTAACATATGCAATCACTAATAAACTTAAAAAATTTAAATTTAAAAATCATATCATGGCCAAGGTTGAAAACGGAAAAATGGAAATAACACAATTTTGACAGCAACAAGGCAAGTTATCTCAAGAATGTGTGTTGGACGTCAGTGCGACGGTGCGACTGTGTGATTCACTTATTGGTGCGACCCAAAGTATTACATTACAACGCGGGAAACGGTTATCTGTGTTGGCCTCGCACAACACTCATTCAAGGTCAAATGCAAGTGCGTGTATTGAGTTCGGCTCCCGCTACCGAAAAACATCACTCCGACGTCGTCAGTGTAATAATATTCGGAGTTCGGACATAAGGTGAATAATTGGAATGAAAATGTCAATATCCTCATTCACCTTCCGTCAAAAAGTTCACATACTTGGTGATCTTGAGAAGGAAGGTAAACTGAACACTACACTTAGTGACCTCGAATTTTTGGTATGGAGGGTTTTTCATGTATGCATGTATTGGGTTTCTACGGGCTTATAACAATACTATGAATATTATAATAACCAATAGATAATACGCACTATAGACATGCACGATTATAAGATGCCATGTTATTGTTAATAAAAAATACTTCGAATTTCGTTTACATAATATCACACTCCCATTAATCGAGATAAATTACAAATTTAAAACCTGAAATTAAGTTTGCCACAGTTACAAGATAACTATAACTGTCTTGATCGAGACCATATCATTGAATGCTATTACGTCTCACAAATGTATCTCAAGTGAGTGGCTCGTTATCTACTGGAGAATAGATGGTTGTTGATGTTTGCGAGAGTGATACGTGGAGTGTGAGGGGAACTGGTTGCTTGACGATAAACACATGTCTTCATTTATTTATTCTCAATATTCTTGTTAGCGTCAAAGGCGCCAAGGATTTCCCCACATATTTTATTTTCACCTTCACCACCACCACCACCACTCGTCGTCAACATAGTCTCCCACCGAACGGGATAATAAAACAACAAAATTTATAATGCCAAAGCAAGCGCTAGGTGAAGAAAAAAATCAATATTTTCTAATCAGTTAATGAAACTCAGTTAATATACCAAACATATCCAGTTCGTACACCGTCTTATGAGGTAGATGTTGTGGTTCTAAATAGATGATCCAATGCAACTCAAGACGATGAGTGGATATGGTGGAATGGATATCTACGTTAGATTATTACTTATAATGGCATCGAACCCGCGTCCCTTTGGTGCCATAATATGCTTATCATACCTGCGCACTATGTGTGAACCACCATGAATGGCATCTTATATTATAAATGAATAAAATGCATGCTGGATAAATAAAATTACTTCCTTAATGATCAAGGCTGTCCGCGGCTGCGACACAGATCCGAAGCGCACGACTCCTATAAATAATACCGGTAATTAGATCGAATCCTAGGTAAGATATGGAAATTTTGAATTGTTATGATCTTGATAAATCATGATCATGTCCAATACATTCAAAGAGACAGTAAGCATCAAGATCAACTCCAAAAGTACCAAGAAATCATAATAATATAATAGTATTAAAATTACTCGTTTAATCCTTTACAATATGACACTGAGTGTACAATAATGGCCTCCGGCATGGGGATTGTTTAAACCACGCCCTATACCCGACTTGAAACATAAAACTGCAGAGAGCGCCACCGGTCGGAGGCGGAATCACATTTTTCAACCGCTTGCAGACCTTCCGTGCTCCCATGGATAACATCGAAATGGCTGGACCGAAAATTATGCGATTTGGGAGAAGTTATATAATTGCATAATGTTTGCAACGTATTGATCAGAATGTACTTTTTTCCCCCCATTTTTTCACCAAAAAAAATCAAGAAGTACGTCAAATTTTCCAATTTTCACGTATTTTCTTGATTTATTTGGCAGAAAATCGGGTGAAAAAAAAGTACATTCTGATCAATACGTGCAAAACATTATTCAATTATCTAACTTCTCCCAAAATTGCATAATTTTCGGTCTAGCCATTTCGATGTTATCACGGGAGCAGAAACCATTACATTTTTGTCAAATTTTAGCTTGAAAGAGACACCTTAATAGTCACTGCACTTTTTTTTATTTAAAAAAATGTAATTTGTGTAATTTAAACAAGAAGTTAATTGGACCCCCAGTTTGCGCGCCAAAAACGAGCGTGCGCCATCTTTGGACGGTACTACGTCATAACTGTGTTGAATCAAGGCCAATTAGAAACTAAATGTACGTATATTTGTACATATTTACATACATACGGCGGTGCTCGCCCATCCGCTCAACAACAAACACAACTCCACAGCCACTTAAACGATGTACATTTTCACAAATTTTTCTTTTTCTTTTTTCGTACGTGACCGGAGATTTCGCGAGATCATTGTGATAAAGAATTACGAGCATTCTGTCTTGAATTTTTGCACAGCCTAGGACTATCATGCTATTCTTATCTACTCTAGGCTTTAATTAGTGATCAAAGTAAGGTTTTTGTGCGGGATGTGTGTCAGAACACGGAAGTGCAGGTTAGGGTTGGCAAGCTAAGCCAAGGGCTTGTCAAGTGAGTAGTTTTAGTATTCACATACCAAGACCTATATCCTACAGGAACGATTGGCCTAGACTGTTGTATTATAAATAATTTTCTACGCCTAGGCCTAGACCTAGGACTGTTTCAGTTTTGTTTTTGATTGCAATGTCAACTTTTCTCGTTTTCTGGCTAGGCGTTAAATGTAAAATGTCCGCCATCTGTTTACATTACTCTAGGCAACGCTGGGCGCTGCTTTGTTTAAAACACCGCCGTCTTGATGTATATCTCGATCCTACTATAATACTACTCCAACATCTTTGGTCTGGATGTATGTTTATCCAGACGGCGTTGGATCAACACAGTTCTGACGTCACAGTCGTTTTTGCCGCTTTAAAAAAATGCTGCTTTTAAAACGGCTATAAATCACTGGATTATTATTTCACGGAAAAACAAAGTACATATTTGTAATCGGGACGAAATACTTCATCTAAAAAATCTATTCGTACAGTATTTGGCGGAAGTGGAATATTCCCTATTGGGGCATCCTGCCATACTATATTCAGGATAAGACGATTCTGTGCAATACCCCATTTTCTTCAGTAAAATATCCTCTGACAGGTTACTGTCATCATCCTCGCTCTCTTCAACTGGCCCTAGTGCAGGTAGATGAGCTAGGAGAGCAGGTCGCCTGAGGTGGACAACGACCACCTACAAGTTCCCAACCATGCCCAAGTGGTGAGAGGTGGTCCTTCTTTGAAGGGTGGCGCACAAAATACGCTAAATAGTTTGTACGGAGGCAGTGTTGGCGTAGGCTATCTGCATCTGGAGGGAGAAGGATGAATGATTTTGTCTTTTCATTGTTCTCCACTTTGCTGAATTAGCTTCAGTCATGTTGGTACTCTTTATGTCGCCATATATGACATGTCGTGTGAACTGGAAGAGCTTCTCTAGTACTTCGTCCTGAAGGTCAAGTCTATCTCCGCACCTCGAGATCTGTTGTCGGGCCACAGGAATCTTTGCCATCCGGTCAAACACCGACTTCCTACTTTTGCCGTAGAAGCCTGAGTTAGCATCACAGCCTATACCATGCAAATAGCTGCACAATACAATCTGCCATCTCGTTATTTTACCAGGACACGACATAAGATTGTCTTCTGCTTCCTCTTGAAACAGAGCATTCCGTTCAGCTGCCGCGACATACGCATCAGTATCAGCAGTATCAATGACGACAGGCCAGTACGTATAGCCGGACTCGCGCAGAGCTGCGTAAATCGAAAAGATGATAGTGTCAGCCTCAGACTGGTCAAAGCTGTAGTTTCCCATTAGTTGTTTGGTTGACCAGTTGGTACAGTAGGAACCAACAGAGCATAGACAATCATTGTATCAACCCTCTCTGAAAGGTATGTCAGATAGTCACCTATATCAGTTTTTGCAGCGGCCTCTTGTTGCCGTCGCTGTACACAGCAGCGTTCTGAATGCTCGGGCAGATGGGAAAGGGTCACTCATTTTCATGTACCTACATATTGGGGATATGTGCCTTACCTTGTACCTGCAGATCCTGTTCATGGTTCAATATCTTTATTTGAGTACGGGGTGTCGTAAGGGTCATTCACACAGATGGTACGCTCAGCATCTCTATGGCCGGCAAGGATGATGGATGACACCTTATGGACGTAATCCGACCGCTTGTATGGGGTGCCATATTGCGGCTGTCGGTCTTCTGCTGATGGAGTTGCAATCCTCCACAACATGCCCACGTCGATGAGAGCGGTGTAAGGTTCCTGGAGATCTACAGATTGCAGAGAGTCTCTGAATGAGCTTGCTTTTCTGTGTCTTCCTGTATGTGCCGTTAGAGTTGAATATGGCCATACATTCATCGACGACACGATGTTCCAGCTACTCAGCGAGGTCCACGAGTTTACTGACATCAACCGGGTTGATTAGTGATTACTGACTTGAGAGCGCTCTGCTCCATTTCAGCAGCTCTCACTTAAAGTACGTATTACATGTAGGTATTACATGGAATCGTCTGATTCCGAATAATTACCACGTTACAGTGGTAAAATAACGTTAGTTTTTAACGATAGACAATTTGTGACTTCATATATTCGGTTTATATTTACGTTGTAGTCATTTGTAATAGGAAATTTACTGAAATACCATCTCATGGTAAAATCATGGTACTTTACAGCAAGAGATCCTTGTGGGGGTACTTGCTTAGGTACAAACTTACAACTTTTGCTACACTGGATGGTGGCCATTTTGGATTAATGATACAAAATTTATCGTAACGTCAAATAACGTCATATTCCGAATCCGTGTGGTCTATTTACAAGAAAAAAAGTATTTGTACTTGATTCTAGATGCTCTGGTTCAAAACTTAATTTTCCACAATGGCGCCGGTGACCATCTTGTATTTCTGGTTCAAAATGGCGTCGTAGCGTCAAACTAATATCATATTCAGAATCCTTGTGGTCAGTTTAAACAAAAAAATGTCTTTGTACTTGATTCTACCTGCTCTGGTTCAAAATTTAATTTTTGAAGAGTGTGCCCGGCAGCCATATTGGATTTTGGCCTCTAGTATTGCCGGGATTTTTGGGATGGTCATGGGGGCTTATTTTTTTCTAAATGGTCGATAGTAGTCAAATCAATCGTCAAACCATCCTTGCGAAAAAGTGGTCACGGAACTCATGATTATGACCTAACTAATAAGCTATGGAATTGAATTTTGGGGTATATCGACCGACGTTAATAAAGTTTGTATTATACAAAAAAAGCAATTGGAGCTTTTTGCACCCTTAATCCCACAGAACACTGTAAGCCTTTTTTTATACGCAGAAAATCCTTACAATTTCATGTTTATTATTCTCAAATCAATATTTGGATGAGCGAAGCGAAAACTTCAATTTCCCTGCCCCCCCCCCCCCCCAAACAAATTAGCTCGGATGTTTTTTTTTTTTTTTTTTTTTTGTATTTTTGTCTGTTCGTTCGCTCTCTACCGGGCAAACGGCATATGCGATCTCGATGAAAATTGCAGGGGACCTTCCAAATCTCTGAACCAAGACTTGTCACGTTTTTGGGTACAATCGAAGAAATATTTCTCATGAATATCGTACTTGAACGATTTTTTTCGATTTTTAGTGCGATATTTTCGTGACATTTGGGTCGATTCTGACCAAACGTGTGGGGCTACAACTTTCATATTTTACATGTACATTAAGGTTATGGTGATGTATTGCATTCTTCAAGAAAAAGTTGAAAAAGTTAGCCAGAATCCATAGAATAAAGGTTTTAATATGAGTTTTTTAGGTTTATAATAACAATTAACAAGTAACAATAGAAACTTGACAACAATCTCCTACAATGCATTCACAAAGCACTTGCAAAGGAAAAGTAGTCACACGCAAACTAAAAACTTAGAAAAAAGTTCATCCATCAACGCGGCGGGACTGTAGCGTTTTCCTAGTAGTAATTTGATGTGCGTTGCGAGCGAAGCGAGTGAAGCGAAGACTTCAATTTCACTGACCCCCCAAAATATTCAGCTCGAGTGCTTTTTTTTTCGTTTTTTTGTTTGTATTTTTGTCTGTTTGTTCGCTCTCTACCGGGCAAACGGCATATGCGATCTTGATGAAAATTTGACAGAACCTTCGAAATCTCTGAACTTTGACTTGCCACGTTTTTGGGTACAATCGAAGAAATATTTCTCATGAATATCGTACTTTTACGATTTTTTTCGATTTTTAGTGCGATATTTTCGTGCCATTTGGGCCAATTCTGACCAAACGGGTGGGGCTACAACGTTCATATTATAAATAGACATTAAGATTATGGTGATGTAGTACATTTTGAAAGAAAAAGTTGAAAAAGTTAGCCAGAATCTATAGAAATAAAGCTTTTAATATAAGTTTTTGATTTTTTGTGCGATATGTTCGTGCCATTTGGGCCAATTCTGACCAAACGGGTGGGGCTACAACGTTCATATTATACATGGACATTAAGGTTATGGTGATGTAGTACCTATTAAAAGAAAAAGTTGAAAAAGTTTGCCAGAATTCATAGAAATAAAGCATTTAATGTAAGTTTTTTACGGTAAATAATACCAATTGACAAGAAACAATAGAATTTTGGTAACAATCACCTACAATGCGTAGGCAACTAAACAAAGCACTTGCAAAAGTAAAGATATCCCACGCAAACTAAAAACTTTAAAAAGCTCATCCATCAACGCGGCGGGACTTAAGCGTTTTCCTAGTTTAAAAAAAAATACATACCTACTCAGTAAATGCAAATGCCCATGATCATGACACGCGTAAAAAAAATCACATACAGCTAAACTCATATCACACAAAACTTGGCCAAGTAAACTCAGACTACTTACATAAATCTCCTAACTAGGAAAACGCTAAAGTCCCGCCGCGTTGATGGGTGAGCTTTTTGAAGTTTTTAGTTTGCGTGGGATATCTTTACTTTTACAAGTGCTTTGTTTTGTTGCCTACGCATTGAAGGTGATTGTTGTCAAGCTTCTATTGTTTCTTGTCAATTGGTATTATTTATCGTAAAAAACTTATATTAAAAGCTTTATTTCTATGGATTCTGGCTAACTTTTTCAACTTTTTCTTTTAAAGGATACTACATCACCATAACCTTAATGTCCATGTATAATATGAACGTTGTAGCCCCACCCGTTTGGCCAGAATTGGCCCAAATGGCACGAAAATATCGCACAAAAATAAAAAAACTTATATTAAAAGCTTTATTTCTATAGATTCTGGCTAACTTTTTCAACTTTTTCTTTCAAAATGTACTACATCACCATAACCTTATTGTACATGTATAATATGAACGTTGTAGCCCCTCCCGTTTGGTCAGAATTGGCCCAAATGGCACGAAAATATCGCACAAAAAATCGAAAAAAATCGTAAAAGTACGATATTCATGAGAAATATTTCTTCGATTGTACCCAAAAACGTAGCAAGTCTAAGTTCAGAGATTTCGAAGGTCCTGTCAAATTTTCATCAAGATCGCATATGCCGTTTGCCCGGTAAAGAGCGAACAAACAGACAGAAATACAAAAAAAAAAAAAAAAACACCCGAGCTAAATTTTTTTGGGGGTCGGTGAAATTGAAGTCTTCGCTTTTCTCGCTTCGCTCATCCAATAACCATCTTCCAGACGCCATTAAAAACATTTCAAGCTGTGACCGATTCCAAACATACATTAAAACAAACTTTACTTCTAAAGCCTGCAATTATTGTCTTACTATAGGAAAACGCTAAAGTCCCGCCGCGTTGATGGATGAGCTTTTTAAAGTTTTTAGTTTGCGTGGAATATCTTTACTTTTGCAAGTGCTTTGTTTTGCTGCCTACGCATTGTAGGTGAATGTTGTCAAGTTTCTTTTGTTTCTTGTCAATTAGTATTATTTACCGTAAAAAACTTTTATTAAAAGCTTTATTTCTATAGATTCTGGCTAACTTTTTCAACTTTTTCTTTCAAAAGGTACTACATCACCATAACCTTAATGTCCATGTATAATATGAACGTTGTAGCCCCACCCGTTTGGTCAGAATTGGCCCAAATGGCACGAAAATATCGCACAAAAATCAAAAAACTTATATTAAAAGCTTTATTTCTATAGATTCTGGCAAAATTTTTCAACTTTTTCTTTCAGAAAGAAATACATCACCATTACCTTAATGTCCATGTGAAATATGAACGTTGTAGCCCCACCCGTTTGGTCAAAATCGGCCCAAATGTCACAAAATTATCGCACTAAAAATCGAAAAAAATCGTAAAAGTACGATATTCATGAGAAATATTTCTTCGATTGTACCCAAAAATGTAGCAGGTCTAATGGCGTTTTCCATTGGCATGCACTCGGCGAGTGCATAGATGTCATTGTTGTCAACCTCCACTTGAATAACATTACAAAACTGAACAAATGAAAAGACAAGTGGCAATCCAGTGCGCACTAGGGCGCACTAGTGCGACCTGAGTGCGGCCAATGGAAAACGCCATAAGTTCAGAGAAAACGAAGGTCGTGTCAAATTTTCATCAAGATCGCATATGCCGTTTGCCCGGTAGAGAGCGAACAAACAGACGGAAAAAAAACAAAAAAACAAACAAACAAACAAAAAAAAAACACCCGAGCTAAATTTTTTTGGGGGTCAGTGAAATTGAAGTCTTTGCTTCGCTCATCCAATTAATGATACACTCACAGAAATTCATGTTATTACTTGATATTATTGATTGACTGTATAATGAAATTAACCTTATTTTATTACTTTTAAACAAATTGTTATTTACTAGGAAAACGCTTAAGTCCCGCCGCGTTGATGGATGAGCTTTTTTATTGGTAAGTTTTTAGTTTGCGTAGGACCACTTTTCCTTTGCAAGTGCTTTTTGAATGCATTGTAGGTGATTGTTGTCAAGTTTCTATTGTTACTTGTTTATTGTTATTATAAACCTAAAAAAACTCATATTAAAACCTTAATTCTATGGATTCTGGCTAACTTTTTCTACTTTTTCTTTCAAAAAGCAATACATCATCATAACATTAATATCCATGTAAAATATAAACGTTGTAGCAACACCCGTTTGGTCAGAATCGGCCCAAATGTTACGAAAATATAGCACTAAAAATCGAAAAAAAATCGTGATAGTACTATATTCATGAGAAATATTTCTTCGATTGTACCCAAAAACGTGGCAAGTCTAAGTTCAGAGATTTCGAAGGTCCTGTCAAATTTTCATCAAGATTGAATATGCCGTTTGCCCGGTAGAGAGCGAAAAACAGTCAAAAAAAACAAAATCATAAAAAAAACCAAAAAAAACACCTGAGCTAAATTTTTTGGGGGTCAGTGAAATTAAAGTCTTCGCTTCGCTCATCCAACAATTTATTACATACTAGGAAGCTTCGCAAACGCTTTTTTTAGTCGGTTTGCTGGATGAGCTTTTTTATGTTTTTAGTTTGCGTGGGATATCTTTACTTTTGCAAGTGCTTTGTTTTGCTGCCTACTCATTGTAGGTGATTGTTGTCAAGTTTCTATTGTTACTTGTCAAATAATTTTTATTTACCGTAAAAACTTATATTAAAGGCTTTATTTCTATAGATTCTGGCTAACTTTTTCAAACTTTTTCTTTCAAAGGGTACTATATTACCATATCCTTAATGCCCATGTATAATATGAACGTTGTAGCCCCACCCGTTTGGTCAGAATTGGCCCAATGGCACGAAAATATCGCACAAAAAATAAAAAATAAACTTTAATTAAAAGCTTTTTTTCTGTGGATTCTGGATAACTTTTTCAACTTTTTCTTTCAAAAGGTACTACATCACCATAACCTTAATGTCCATGTATAATAATGAACGTTGTAGCCCCACCCGTTTGGTCAGAATCGGCCCAAATGTCACGAAAATATCGCACTAAAAATCGAAAAAAATCGTAAAAGTACGATATTCATGAGAAATATTTCTTCGATTGAACCCAAAAACGTGGAAAGTCTAAGTTCAGAGATTTCGAAGGTCCCCTCCAATTTTAATCCAGATCGCATATGCCGTTTGCCCGGTAGAGAACGAACAAGCAGACAGAAAAAACAAACAAAAAACAACAACAACAAAAACACCCGAGCTAATTTTTTTGGGGGGTCGGTGAAATTGAAGTCTTCGCTTCGGTCATCCAATTATGACAATTTCTCGTTATCTTAGTACTAGGAAAACGCTAAAGTCCCGCGCGTTGATGGATGAGCTTTTTTGTAAGTTTTTAGTTTGCGTAGGACCACTTTTCCTTTGCAAGTGCTTTTTGAATGCATTGTAGGTGATTGTTGTCAAGTTTCTATTGGTGATTGTTAATTGTTATTATAAACCTAAAAAAACTCATATTAAAACTTTTATTCTATGGATTCTGGCCAACTTTTTCAACTTTTTCTTTCAAAAAGCAATACATCACCATTACCCTAATGTCCATGTAAAATATGAACGTTGTAGCCCCACCCGTTTGGTCAGAATCGGCCCAAATGTCACGAAAATATCGCACTAAAAATCGAAAAAAATCGTAAAAGTACGATATTCATGAGAAATATTTCTTCGATTGTACCCAAAAACGTAGCAAGTCTAGTTCAGAGATTTCGAAGGTCCCCTCAAATTTTCATCAAGATCGGATATGCCGTTTGCCCGGAAGAGAGCGAACAAACAGACGGAAAAACAAACAAACAAACAAACAAACAAACAAACAAAAAACACCCGAGCTAAATTTTTTGGGGGGTCGGTGAAATTGAAGTCTTCGCTTCGCTCATCCAATAAAGAATGAATCTAACTTTTTACACTTTCGCACCAGTGTCCGATAACTTGACGGTGAATCATTCACAAACAAGAATAAGCTAAGCTTGTAGTTGGTTGTGCGTCGTATCATATGTGTTGTGTGATAGACCCAAAATTCTTACGACATTTATTTTCAACAGTCGACGTCGACTCTACCTTTGGACTCTACTTTCGAAGCCAATGTTATTCGTATTTCATACGTCCTGTTGTCAATGACGAACTCTACTTTTTTAAATTTGTTTTTTTTCATTTTATTTCATTTTCATTTATTTCATTTTCATTTTTTTCCATTTTTTCAATAATTTTTGGGACCCCTAGAACGCTGCCCCCCCCACCCCCCGCGACCGCGGTCCCGGCGGGCCCTTAGTTACGTCACTGGGTGGAATCCCTATACACAACACCATTTTTAGTACAGAAATTCCGTTTAAGGCAAGCAGGCTTTTATCTGCCAGTAATAATAGGCATAAAACAATTTTATAACATTCAATTATACAACAAAATAATGTAGATATGATCCCCCCAAAATACAAAAATTTGTAAAAAAGACGGCAGCCAAGCTCTCCTTCAAAAGTCTTCGGCTGTGAATGCTGTGAGATATAGAAGTTGAGCCAAGCTTTTATTCTTTCTCCCTAGTTTCGCTTTGAAAATATGTAAGATCATTTCGCCTGTTGACGAGCGCCAAGCCAACGATTTTTGTGGTAAAAAAGTAAATTTTTTAAACTCGAAATCATAAAAAAAATTCTTGGCCATGAACCAAATTCAATGGCCAAGTCATTTTTTTTATGATTTCGAGTTTAAAAATTTTACTTTTTTTACCACAAAAATCGTTGGCTTGGCGCTCGTCAACAGGCGAAATGATCTTACATATTTTCAAAGCGAAACTAGGGAGAAAGAATAAAAAGCTTGGCTCAACTTCTATATCTCACAGCATTCACAGCCGAAGACTTTTGAAGGAGAGCTTGGCTGCCGTCTTTTTACAAATTTTTGTATTTTGGGGGGATATCACATCTTTTGTTGTTCGTTCGCTATCAAGGTGTGAATGATGGACTTTGAATGATTAAATTTGTTAAGTTCAAAGTTGTTTTTTTACATTTTTGGGCCACGGTCCCCCCAAAGATACCCTTGAATAAATAAATAAATAAATTTTATTTAGAGTCTACCCCTCAGTTATATATAACTGATTTTCAGTGGGGGACTTTAAATCAAAGCGACCAAGCCAACCCTGCAGCCCCGACGCAATCGACGAGTGAGCGATAACCAACCAAAGATCGATATTTTTAATAGGAAATATATCAATCAGTGGTATGGACAGTGCGAACATCCGCGGATCAACGCCAGAATCAACAAGGCCGATCCAGAACAACTCTGGAATTTATTATGTGCTTCGTTGCTAGGACGGCTCCAAAGTCACCGTTTACAAACTCCTAAGACAAGAACTGATAGACTTAAGTCCAAATCAGAAGTTAAAAAACTTCTGACTTGAGCGGGAATCGAACCCTGGCCCTTCTGCATTGGAAGCAGATACGCTAACAACAAGACCAACGCACTAGCATAAGCACTAGATATTTATAATGGTTATAAGAGCATGTTTAATTTCAAGCTTGTATACAAATTACTACGCCTGAGTAATAACGCGTTTTTGATTTTGCTAGGACGGCTCCGAAGTCACTGTTTACAAACTCCTAAGACAAGAACTGATAGACTTAAGTCCAAATCAGAAGTTAAAAAACTTCTGACTTTAGCGGGAATCGAACCCTGGCCCTTCTGCATTGGAAGCAGATACGCTAACAACAAGACCAACGCACTAGCATACGCACTTGATATTTATAATGGTTAAGAGCATGTTTAATTTCAAGCTTGTACAAAATTACTACGCCTGAGTAATTACGCGTTTTGATTTTGATTTTGATTTTGATTTTCCCCGGTCCCAATTGCCCGGTTTTTGTTATATGAGGTACATCTGAGTGTGGCCCAAGTTTCAAAGTTCTAAGATGAACCGTTTTCTCGGTAAAGCGTATTATTCATAAGAGTACGGAATTACCTACTTTTGATAATTTTGTTTTTTTTCCGGTACCCGTTAACCAATTTTGCTTTCCATATTCAAAAGTGATCAAGAATGAGAGATATCAAAATGTATTCCACGTTTGAAACATCTCAGTTGTAGCGTTTTCTTTGAATGATTCATTTCTTAAAGTTCAGATATGTTTTTTGTCATTTTTGGGCCCATGGTCATCCCAAATTTAGCCCCTTGTGTTTTGGACGCAAGATATTTATAATGGTTAATAGCATGTTAAATTTCAAGTTTGTACAAATTACCACGCCTTGGTAATTACGCGTTTTGATTATCATCCAAACTTTGATTTTCTCCGGTCCCTGTTACCCGATTTTGGTTTTGAAAGCAAAAGGCACTGCGTCTGAAATACACCTAAGTGTGGTCCAAGTTTCATAGTTCTAAGATTTACCGTTTTCTCTGTAGGCTAAAGAACTCTCCGCGGAGAACTCTTAGCCACCCACCCACCCACCCACCCAGCCAGCTTTAAGGAATTTGACGATGTTGAGAGCCTTTTTTAACACAGAACGAGTTGTCGGATCGGGTTGATTTTTTTTTTGGTATGTCATGGACCACATACCAGGTCATATACCGAGTTTCAAGATTGTAACTCTTTCGGGGCGGCGTGTGCAGATAGCTGAAAACCCCCCAACTCTGGTAGGTGTATATAGGGCCGGAGTTCGGTGTCGCCTAGCAGCCGTATTCGCTTGACTGCCGGGCGACGACCGTCGCCCTAGATATTATATGTTAATACAACGTTCAAGAAATTTCTCTGTCAAATGACTACCTACTTACATGTCTCTCGGGGTGACTTGATGAAGCTGGAGCTAATGGTTGGTCTATATTGAAGCACCATCAACACTGACCAACGCAACAACGGTAGTAAAATCAGCATCCTGGTACTAGATACCAAATTACCCTATTTGCACCCAAGATTAGACATAAAGGTGCCGTAATCGTTATCAAGACTGCATGTGACCGAGCAACACACTAACATTCACCAGGATTAGACAGGAAGACGTAGTAGTTACTGTTTTCAAACAATTATGGTTCTACTGTAACACACTGACTTTCAAGTGTAAAAAATGTGTCCCGACTGGGGTTCGAACCCAGAATAATAGCCTCAATACGCCTACGCTCTACCCACTGAGCTACCGGGAACAACCCTTTATTAAATTACTATTTGATTAGGTGAACTGGCAAACATGGCGCTAAACACTGGCGCTCAGCCGACGATCAACCACCGACATGACTGCCGAAGCTAACCACTAGACAGGAAGTCTAACTGAATTAGATAGGCAGACATAGTATTGACTGTTTTCAAACAATTATGGTCCTACTGCAACACTCTGACTTTCAAGTGTGTCCCGACTGGCTGGGGATCGAACCTAGGCCAATACGCCTACGCTCTTTACCATTAAGCTACAGGGAACTACTCTTTAATTAATTACTATTTGAATAGCTCAAACATTAATAAGAAGTAAACAATGATGAGCGGGTACAAGTTTCATCTTGTATTTAAGCGTGCATTTAAACAAATTTTAGATATTCGATACGATGTGGTGGTGGGGAGCGCCCTTAAGACAAAAAATTAAAATGGTGGTTAAAGCCCTTATGGTAGGCGAACCAAAATTGATAGGGAGGTGGATATTGAGGAGAAAACTCAGCTCCGATCAAATTTTTTTGAAATTTTGAACCCCTAGGACGTAGGGGGCGACCTGGCCAAGTGCCCCTAAAACTACCGACGTAGGTCGAGAAATATGCACATTGGACTTAATTTGTATGTTCGTACTTGATTTTAAGAATAACTTGTTAAAGAGGTGAACGGGCCGTTAAAGACGGCTGTCATAGGCAAATGGGGACAAATGGACTCCCAAGTCTAAAAATGACTATTTGGGTGTCTAATGCACACAGAAAAAATTTGGACCTCTATATAAAAATGGACAATCAATTCATACCCATGCCAGACTATCAGTGATCACCACTCACTGTACTGTTTCCAATAAGTGGGTAAACCCCCAGAACAGATGTGAAAATGATTTGCCCCCTCATGCACAAAGACTTACCGGCGCAAAGTTGCGTCTCGTTAAAAATGGCGGACTTACGCAAATTCGTAATATGTTAAATCATAGGGCTATAAAAACTGTATGCACAAGGCGTTAGCAAACTTGCGTCCGCAAGTCGCTAGATATTTCGGTAAAGTTGCGGCTACTCTGGATGTGACGCAAATGTCGACCCTCACCATTTTTGTATCAGAAAATTAATATTTCAAATAAAATTTTTGTACGAACAAACAGTAAAGCAGGCAAGAAACTTGAAATATGTAGTAAAAGATTGCAAACAGAGTTCATAAAATTCGAGTGAAATTTGAACCCGCGACTCTCAGCATAGGAATCCCTCTCGTTACCGCTTACTCCAAAGTGGACGGTAAATATTCCGACTTTTTACCACTATACACGTCGCAGTTTGCCCAAAACACAAATATTAAAAAAAATATTGCTGTTTTATATCTAGAAATGTTCTTTTAGTGCTAGAATAATTTATTCGAGTAATTTGGAACTGGATTTTGCTTGCATTTCGTTTCAATTGATCTCCAAACAGTATCGCCGGAGACAATTCCGCCAACTTTGCCAATATTTGCGTCCGCAACTTTACCGACGCAAGTCTCTGTGCATGAGGGGGTAATTCAGGAATTATAGTCACTTTCGTGAACAATACTGCATTAATTTTTGTATTTTATGCATTTCAAGAAAAATGTTGCGATAATTTGTTTCACAAAAAATAGACATGTTTCACTTTACACATTATATTGCAATGTTAGCTAAAAGTTGACTGATGCTAACTAACAATTAAGCCTATACCATACAAACAAACTACTATACCATCCATTGCGGCTACATACATCAATTCAAAATGAGCATGGCCAAACCATTTTATACTATTGAGTATTGACTCGTTTCACCCAATAATGAATACAAACTACTCAGGACAAAAATAGTTCAAACCTTGCCACCTAAAAAACACTAGTACATCAAAACATTTTCTACCACATTTCTAAACCATTGTAAATACATTGAATAAGTGGATAAGACAGTCCACTTGCCAAGATCACCTCACAAAGAATAATTAATTTTAACTGTTGTATGCACAACGGAATGGCCGGAGTAGGTGGAACTTCATTTCATTGATGACACAAGAAGTCAGTCATCATCTGAAAGAAAATATAATTCATACAATTAGATAGTCCAATAGATAAAAATCAGTCAATATCTGCAATTCGTTTTCATGGATAGAAATAAAGCCTAAATGTCAAGAATATTAAAACGAGTAGTATACCTACCTACCACAAACTAACATTTCCAGTGAGGGGAAAGGTACAGAAGGACAAGAGCTTACATTACAAACATAAGGTAGGTCGCATCGCACATAAAAACAGTGAGTGGCTAATACGTTTAATCCAACTGTGTGCCGATGATCAAGACCACTGGTGGTCAAAACATACCAGTAGTAACTCGTATATTTGTATCAATGAGCGGTGGTTCTGTACCTTTTATCTCGATGTTAAATATTGACAATATGAACCCGAGACAAAAAAAATGTATTTTTTGCTTAGATGTTGTAAACATATTTGAATTCTGGAATGAAGGCTATAGTTACCTATTGTTTAGTTAGTTTTGATGTATTTATAACTGGGACAGGTCGGCCAGTGTAGATTGGCCACAACATCAAAATTAATTTAAAATCCACATCAAATAACAGTTAAAATTACATAATTGGATGAGTGTAGCGAGCGAAGCGAAGATTCCATTTCACTACACTGGAGAAAAAAATCCGGAATGTTTTTTTTCTTTTTTTCTGTATTTTTTTCTGTTTGTTAACACGATTCTGGCTAAACCGATACTCCAATTGCAATAAAATTTTCTGGAGGCCTTCGAAATCTCTGAACTTAGAACTGCCACGTTTTTGAGCGCAATCGAAAAATTATTTTTCATGAAAATCGCAATTTTACGAATTTTTTCGATTTTTAAAAAAATTCTTCGACTTATAACACCTACATGCTTTATCCGATTTTAATGATTTTTTCACAGAACCTTAAGTTTATGAATTAAGATATTCGTTTGAAATTTGAGCGCAATCGAAAAATTATTTCCCATGAAAATAAATTTTAGTTTTTTTTTCTTTTTTTAACAATTCTTTGAATTAAAACACCTACATGCTTTATCCTATTGTAATGATTTTTTCACAGAACCTTAATTTTATGAATTTATATATTCGTGTTAAATTTGAGCGCAATCGAATAATTTTTTTTTATAAAAATCGCAATTTTACGATTTTTTCTTTTTTTAAAATTACGATTAAAAAAATTTTTAAATAAATTAAGTTTATTTTTTATTTAGATAAATTTAATTAAAAAAAATTCTTCAACTAAGTAATAATTTTTCCACAGAACAACGGAAAATCCGCATACCACATTGCAGCTCAATGCACCAATTACGCTCATCCAACAACGCGCCTGAAAAAGCGTTTGCGAAGCTTCCTAGTTATTAAAATATTAATCACAATTGAATAACAATAAATTGAATTGAATTTGAAAATTGAATAGAAGATAGAGATGAAGTTAAGGAATCGTATCGAATGGTAATGGATATTTTAATTTAAGTCTGAGGGATACAGGAATATGAGGAGTGATTATGTCTAACATATCATTATGACTGTCAGTAAAAATATTTTCAAAATCTTTTAAATGAAGGTGATAAAGAGAGTACGAGATGGTTTGATTAAAAACAGAAGGCAGCAATATAGCCATATTACTCCTTTATGGATTCAAAGCAAGACTTTTATTAGGTCTATCAAGTGTGTTGGATAATTATTGTACCTAAATAAAAAGGGTTGTGATTACGTTGGAAGGTATTTGTCGAACTCATTAAAATCGGGGTTTTGTAGCAATTACCTCTGTCGTGATCGTCTTCGTCAATTTCAGAGTTGCTGGCCCTTGGGCTGTCGTCTTCATCAACTTCAGAGTTGCTGGTGACACTTGGACTAGGATTTTCATAAATGAGTCTCCCGTCTTCACGCTGTAAGACAAAAAGTGTATTGTCACCAACATATTAAGGTACCATTAACAGTGGCGTAGCTGCATGCTATAGAGCTGCCAGGACCCAATTGCAAACGTCTCAGAGCCCAACCCAACCCCCATTTACATGTGTCAATAATTAATGTAATGTTCGCCTACAATGAGTGAGCCATATTATACGAAGCTCTCAAATAATCACCACTTTTCAGACCGTCCGTCTGGCATATCTTTGCGTGTGTCACGTCTGATAATAAAATCCAAACTTGATGTTGAATATCATTGTATTTTTTAACATCTATAGTAGGCTAGATCCTAAGTCTCCATTACGTCCGCACAGGCGCGAGCGTAGCAAATTGAAGCGTCAATCTGACCTATTCAAGATGGCGATTTGGCGTTTCAATTTATGCTTTACATTATGTTTTAGATGCGATTAAGTATTTTTCTGGATTGTTTTGATATGATTTTAGCTTGTGCAGTATGGGAATGCACAAACAGAAACAATAGAAGTTATTGCATAAGGGAATTTAGTAATCATTTGTTGTTAATGGCTAATATGCTAAACCTGTCAACCTGACGGCCATCTTGAAAAATATTTGGGCTACAAATCGCTCCCATCTACTTCAACATGCAAAGCGCCCTATTCAAGATGGCTTCAAATTATCACGGACGTAGACCAATGACTGGGGATCTGACCTACTGTTAAATACTGGCCCAATTATATTGAATTCGTGATGTTTCTTCCGCCCCAAAGAGGATTTTTGCCATTACTTGTGACGACGCCTAACAAGATGAGTTAATTTTTATTCAAAGAACGACGACGAAGGGGTCGGGACTCGGGAGGAGATAAGGCTGAGCTGGAATGTCGAGGAGATTTCGCTATCTCTCTCGCTTGCTAGACGCCATCCCAACGAAAGAATGCAGGTGGCTTTGTCAATTCTCTGCATGGATCTTGCACACGGAGAAACTCTGTGAGCTAGCACAGATAATTTTTGCTTGCGTTGGTAAAAGATATTTCTCTTTCATACACAAAGGCGACATTCCATTTACCGCGCATTCATTCTACCCCCAACACTACCAAGCATCTGCATTCTTTCGTTGGAGCAAGCTATAAAAAGTGACACCCCATGCAAGTCAAGACGTGTTAAAATAAATGCTGTATAATTGAATTTTATTCCTCAATTTTATTTTTAAACATTCTAGTATTACAATTTTGCGTTTTTCCTGCTTCCTAGGCTCAATTTGGAATTTGATATGAAAATGATATCGATATATTTCGACATGACTATCGATTCCATGCCTCCGATTATCGATCACGATTTTCACATCGAAAGGCAACCCTGGTATTAACAGTGATTGAACTGACAAATTTGGTGTTATTTAAAGTAGAATGTATAGTGGTTTTCCACTTTGCGTCATATGTGAATTAAAAAAAATAAACAAATCAATCCAGAAATTAAAAAATCTATCCCAGCGGGGTATTGAATCCCGGTCTCCCGATTGCCGGTTGAGTGCTTTACCCCCAAGCTACCGGGACGGTTAACTTCATAACATCAGGATTGTTGGTGCATTCTAGATCTGAATAGATTGGAACAGTACTACTTCCAATAATAAAGTAACATTGAGTGACACTTTTTGATGAGCGATAGAACAGTTTCCATGAAATATCCTAAAATACTGTGCTGGACTACGAAAAAAAGCCACGAATAGTGCTGGTTCTACCTGTTTGTGCGTTTACATCTTTTAGAGCATAAATTGTATTAACATTTAACAATCATCAGGTATAAAGTTAAAACTATATCAACATAGGCCTACAGATCACTTTCACATTTTCATCGTAGACCCTAAACAAAATTTAACCACAAAATTAACATTGCTTGAACAGCTCACAAAACATCAACATGTCATACATTGTACCATATAAAAATAAAACTTACGTTGTGATGTACGTAATTATTTTTCAAGTATCCTACTTATGGCTCAAGCTAGCAATCACTTTCAAATTTTCTATAAAATTGTCTCCAAGACAAAAAAGGATACCTTTCCCTGGTATAGTCTAATAGGCAGTGCAATCTGCTCTACACACGTTATTAACAATGTATAAACAACCTTAGAAATAGACAGAATTTAATCTGGTGTCTTCATAGCTCAGTTGGTAAGAGCAGGGTCCGGACAGCCAAGGTCCCGGGTTCAATCCCTAGTAGAGACACTTTTTTAGTTTCTGTCTATAGTACCATCATAACAGTGTCATAGTCGAATACTTTAAATCCCTACATCCCCCGGTTTCTACGCTACTGGGTTTTACTCACCTTCAGATATTTTGCAAGCACATTACCAAACTTAAAGTTATACAGCTGGCGATAACACGGTTTGAACTGCGCAATGATAGCAGGGCACTTCTCAGATGGTGGGACACAAACATCACACACTACGTGGTCACCAGAGCACTTGTACATGGGACATCTCTGTATAGGCTTGGAGCATCGATCCAGCCCACACCGCAGAAGCAAGTCAAGGGGGATTTTCGGGATCACATAATCCTAAACAAAGATATACATCCTGATTAAACTAGAGTTCTTAGAAGTAAATGTCAGTAAAAGTGCTTGGTTATCAGTGGGCCTGTGGAACTTGAATCAAGTCCAATTAAGACGCCTTTAATAAAAAAAGCCTTCAATATCACGGCATTTGTTTTTAAGTTTAAAATTAATTTGGACTACTCAGTTATGTTTTTTTAAAAGTTATATTACCACACAACACACGTCATTCGAAATTTCAATATTACTATTCACAGGATAACTAACTTTTCCCGCGCTTTGCTGGAAATTTGCGCTCTTGCGGGAGCGGGAAGGGAGGGAGATAGGCGTGAACAACATCCCCACCGCAACAAAACATGGAGGCAAAGAGGGGTAATGCACCGACAAAGTAGCCAGTGCCTGATTTATTGCGCGCCCGGCTCACTAGCAACGATAACACTGTCAAGGACAACTTCCATTGCTGGCATCGATAACATACGAATATAAATATCGAGTTGTAATCCCTATCCGGAAGTTTTTTTTTCTGGTGTATGGTAATGAATAACATTGTAATGCAATTTAAATTTTATATTTTACACAGTAGGCCTTTGCTATCAAAATTTGTGGTTCTCCCGTGACAATGAAATACTCAATTTCATTAGGATTGACAGTTGAATAACGGTTACATGTAGAAGTGATGCAATACAAAACCATATAAGTAACGTTATCAAAATATAAACTCTAGTCCTAAACACTAATCATCTCATTAATATTATTAATAATTATTATGACTAATGAGAAATAATTGTTTACTTGCGCTCAAATTTTACACGAATATTATATATAAATTATATATTAATTCATAAAATAAGGGTTCTGTGAAAAATCATACAATCGGAAAAGCATGTAGGTGTTATAAGTCGAAGAAAAATGTAAAAATCGAAAAAAATCGTTAAATGCGATTTTCATAAGAAATAATTTTTTGATTGCGCTCAAATTTCACACGAATATATTAATTCATAAAATTAGGGTTCTATGAAAATTAATTTCAGAGTCGGATGAAGCATCGTAGGTGTTATAAGTCGAAGAATTAAAAAAAAAATCGAAAAAAAATCGTAAATTGCGGTTTTAATGAAAAATAATTTTTTGATTGCGCTCAAAAGGTGGCAGTTCTAAGTTTAGAGATTTCAAAGCCTCCAGAAAATTTCATCGCAATTAGAGTATCGGTTTAGCCGGAATCGTGTAAACAAAACACACAAAAATACAAAAAAGAAGAAAAAAACAAAACATTCGGACTTTTTTCTCCAGTGTAGTGAAAGGGAATCTTCGCTTCGCTCGCTACGCTCATCCAATTATATACAGAGCTCAGTTAGTAAGAGCATAGCCCTGACAGCCAAGGTCCCGGGTTCAAACTCCGGTGTAGTCACTTTTCTAATTTCTGTCTTAAGTACTAACATAACAGTGTCATATAGTCGCCTACTATGAAACCAAGGTAAAACTATCTATCTATGTATATATATCTTACTAGAAAGCTTCGCATACGCTTTTTCAGGCGCGTTGTTGGATGAGCGTAGATTTTTTAAAACAAAAAAAGCGTAAAATTGCGATTTTC
This sequence comes from Sweltsa coloradensis, assembly GCA_024449915.1. Lineage (NCBI taxonomy): Eukaryota > Metazoa > Arthropoda > Insecta > Plecoptera > Chloroperlidae > Sweltsa > Sweltsa coloradensis. The sequence continues at coordinate 9,492 of JAMZAV010006768.1, read as the reverse complement.
ATGGGAAATTATTTTTAGATTGCGCTCAAATTTTACACAAATATTTAAATTCATAAATTAAGGTTATGTGAAAATATCATTACATCGGATAAAGCATGTCGGTGTTATTAGTCGAAGATTTGTTTTTCACGAAAAAAGCGTAAAATTGCGATTTTTATGAGAAATTATTTTTCGATCGCGCTCAAATTTCACACTAATATATTAACTAGTAAAGTTTAGGTTCTGTGAAATAATAATTTGAATTGGAAAATGCGTGTAGGTGTTATAAGTCGAAGAGTGTTTTAAAAATTTTAAAAAAACTCGTAAAATTGCGATTTTCATAAAAAAAATTTGATTGCGCTCAAATTTCACACGAATATATTAATTGATGAAATAAGGGTTCTGTTAAGTTCATTACAATCGAATAAAGCATGTAGGTGTTTAAGTCGAAGAATTTTTTTAAAAATCGAAAAAATCGCAAAATTGCGATTTTTATGAAAAAATAATTTTTCGATTGCGCTCAAAAACGTGGCAGTTCTAAGTTCAGAGATTTCAAAGGTCTCCAGAAAATTTCATCGCTATTGGAGTATCGGCTTAGCCGGAATCGTGTTACAAACAGCCAAAAAAGAAAAAATAAATTAATAAAAAAAACATTCCTGATTTTTTTTCTCCAGTGTAGTAAAATGGAATCTTCGCTTCGCTCGCTATGCTCGTTACGCGCATCCAATAATAATAATAATAAATAACAAAGATAGAAAAATGTATAATTTTGAAAATTTTCAAATAAATACAATGTCATTTTCCTGTAAAATAATTAATACCAAATTCAAAGGGTAAATCTAGTGTTCAGTGGGTTTGGCGTCATTGTTAGCATCTCCAACATTGTTGCCCAACTTTACAATAATATGTAGTGCATTGTTGCAAGTCTTTATTAATAGAAACACCTCCTCTCTTGGCTCAGACAAGACTTGTTAATTCAAGAGCAATGTTGTTTAAATTTATTTATTTGTTTTTATAGAGTTTCAATTCAGTCACTTGTACTGGTCTCTTTAAAGTTCAAATAAAATAAATATATAACTATTTTTTTTGTTTCGCATGTCAATAGGCCTGAAATATTTGCCATTATGGAACAAAATTTTGTGTATCGTCGAAATAGATTTATTTATTTTTATTTATTTGTTTATTTAACGTCTATCCTATTCAGTTATAAAAACTGATTTACAAAGGAGGACAACTAAATAAATCTAATTACATAGATGCAGACACAACAATGATCTACATAAGTAAATATTTGAAATAGTAATATTACAACAATGCATTAAAAACTCAACAAATTTGATAACAAATAAAAAGGATATTAAATGCAATTTAAATGCAATTTATGAATAAAAAAGGGTGAAAAAAGAATGGAAAAGAAAAATGAAAAGAAAAGAAAGAGAAAAAGAGGAAAAGGAAAAGAAAAAAAAGAAAAAAAAGAAAGAAAAGAAAAGAAAGGAAAAGAAAAAAAGATACGCACACGAACGAATGGACTGCTGTTTTGAAGACCACATGATAAGTTTAGTACCTAGCTTGCTAACATTATATCTTTAGTAATAAAAGGAGTGAAATGTTCAGGTAAGGCTTAGTAGGGTAGTAATTTAAGGGCGTGGTACAGTCGTAGTCAGGATTAAAGTCTGCAGCGTAAGAGCACAGTGTTGTAACGTTGGAATAGGGTTGTAAATGTCGTTTGTCAGGGTCAAAGTCCACGTCGTGAAGAAAGCATGGAGAAGGTACCGTTGGGATAGTGTTGTATGGCCGTTGCCGTAACCGTTGTTTGCATTGTAGGAGAGTTTGGAGTTGGTATATCGTTGGAAAAGCGTTGGAACAACTTGTTGGCGGTGCAGTGGTCTACATCGTAAAATAGCACGAGCTATTATCGTTGGAATAGCGTTGTAATTGCCGTCGCTGGAGCCGTTGTCTTATATGTTGCATAGATTGTTGTTTGTTTCAGTTCTGCTTCGTAGCATACAGCGCGTTGTTGGCTTCGGCGTTTATGTCCTAATGTCCATCGGTTGGGACAGCTTAAGCTATTTATCGTAGGTTTTATCGCTTTGTCGGCTTTAAGGCTATTCCACCGCGTTTTTCTATTTTCCAAAATATGCCACCAAGTCAAAACATAGTTAATGGCTTTTCAAACCTGGCTATTTTAGAAAATCAAAAAATATTTTTTTCAAATTTTTCTGATCCGGTACACGGCCAATATTGCCACCGTCAAAATAATTTTCAACTTCAATTCGCCAAGGCACACCATTCAACGTAGGGTGTTGTGTTTTTGTGACATTAATTTTCAACTGTTTTTCTATGGACTGACTGAGAGAAAACAGATTTATTTTAACAATTGTCTTTCCTGCGAATTTTTTCGTTTGACGGTACAAATCGGTAAAAAATACCGCAAAACGAAAAAAATCACGGGAAAGACAATTGTTAAAATAAATCTGTTTTCTCTCAGTCAGTCCATAGAAAAACAGTTGAAAATTAATGTCACAAAAACACAACACCCTACGTTGAATGGTGTGCCTTGGCGAATTGAAGTTGGAAATTATTTTGAGGTGGCTATATTGGCCGTGTACCGGATCAGAAAAATTTGAAAAAAATGTTTTTGATTTTCTAAAATAGCCATGTTTCAAAGCCATTCACTATATTTTGACTTAGTAGCATATTTTGGAAAATAGAAAAACGCGGTGGAATAGCCTTAATGTCTATGTACTAACGTCCATCGGTTGAGACAACTTTACTCCTGCATCTAACGGCGAGTAGCGATATCGACTTCGGTGTCGATATGAAGTTAAGTCCATCGGAGTATACGTTTCTGACTTATCATCGTAGAAGGGATAGCGAACTACCTGTTTCGGTATCTATAACCTGACGTTCCTTTGGTTGACAGCTATAGTTCTTTATCGGTGTAGAAATAGGCTTTATTAATGGAAAGTGCGCGAACGTTCTAGTGAGCGAAAAGCGCACTAGAACATTCGTGTACTTAAATATTAGCTCACTGTCCATTCGCGCATTAGACTATTCGCTCATTGGATTATTCGCGCACTCGACTACTGTCGCACTGAAGCATTCGCTCATTGGATTATTCGCGCACTAGGTCATTCGCTAAAGCACAAACCATTCGCTCACTTAGCAATTCGCGCATTAGATTATTCGCGCACAAAAGCATTCGCTCATTGAAACTTTCGCGCACTAGACTATTCCCGGGAACGGCTTTCGCTCACTATATTTCGCGCACTAGAACAGTAGCGCACTGGCATTTCGCTCACCAGACTATTCGCGCACTAGACTAGGCTATTCTTCGCTCACTTTCCCGTTTCAGTTTATAAAATGCTAAACAGTTAAAGCTTTGCAGTGTATTTCAGGGGCGGACATAGCGTGATATTTACTTGGATTCAATAAGTGATATTCGATACTTACTAGGAAAACGCTTAAGTCCCGCCGCGTTGTTGGATGAGCGTAATTGGTGCATTAAGCTGCCATGTGTTATGCGGATTTTCTGTTGTTCTGTGGAAAGATCATTACAAAGTTGAAGATTTTTTTTAAAAATTTAATTAAATTTAGTACAAAATTATCTTAAATTTTAAATTCTTTTGATAAATCGTCATTAAAAAAAGAAAATAATCGTAAAATTGCGATTTTCATGAGAAATAATTTTTCGATTGTGCTCAAATTTCACACGAATATCATAAAAAAAATCATAAAATTAAGGTTCTGTAAAAAAATCATAAAAATCGGATAAAGCATGTAGGTGTTAAGTGTTGAAGAAATTTTTTAAAGATAAAAATAAATCGTAAAATCGCGATTTTCATGAGAAATAATTTTTCGATTGCGCTCAAAAACGTGGCAGTTCTAAGTTCAGAGATTTCGAAGGCCTCCACAAAATTTCATTGCTATTGGAGTATCGGTTTAGCCGGAATCGTGCTGACAAACACACAAAAATACAGGAAAAAAAGAAAGAATGAAAGAAAGAAAAAAAAACATTCCGGATTTTTTTCTCCAGTGTAGTGAAATGGAATCTTCGCTTCGCTCGCTACGCTCATCCAATAATCGCAAATAGAAAAATAGAAAAAATGTATTGAGTTTATGTACATAACTAGGAAAACGCTCAAGTCCCGCCGCGTTGTTGGATAAGCGTAATTGGTGCATTGAGCTGCCATGTGTTATGCGGATTTTCCGTTGTTCAGTTAAAAAAATTTTACTTAGTTGAAGATTTTTTAAAATTAATTTAAATAAATAAAAAATTAACTTTATTTTTTAATTTTTTTTATTTCGCTATTTTAAAAAAAGAAAAAAATCGTAAAATTGCGATTTTCATAAGAAAAAATTATTTAATTGCGCTCAAATTGTACACGAATATATAAATTCATAAAATTGAGGTTCTGTAAAAAAATCATTACTATAGGATAAAGCATGTAGGTGTTATAAGTCAAAGAATTGTTTTAAAAAAGAAAAAACTGTAAAGTTTCGATTTTCATGAGAAATAATTTTTCGATTGCGCTAAAATTTCACAAGAATATCTAAATTCATAAAATTAAGGTTCTGTGAAAAAATCATTAAAATCGGATTTAGCGTGTAGGTGTTATAAGTCTAAGAATTTTTTTAAAATCGAAAAAAATCGTAAATTTGCGATTTTCATGAGAAATAATTTTTCGATTGCGCTCAAAAACGTGGCAGTTCTAAGTTCAGCGATTTCGAAGGCCTCCATAAAATTTTATTGCAATTGGAGTATCGGTGCAGCCGGAATCGTGCGGAAAAACACACAAAAATACAAAAAAAAAGAAAAACAGAAAAAAAAACATTCCGGATTTTTTTCTCCAGTGTAGTCTAGTAACACTAAGCGCCAACACATAATTACATACCTGCATTAACCCTTCTAATTTACTTTCATTCACAGGCGGCGCAATATGACCTAACCGGTTGAAGCGCCCTAGTTTCTCACGTCGTCGTCGTCGTCGTCCAGTGTAGTGAAATGGAATCTTCGCTTCGCTCGCTACGCTCATCCAAAAGTACCCACAATAGTTTCGCTATACGAACATAAATTAATCCAATCAAAATAAAATTTATAAATTGTAAAAAACACAATCGACTTGTGGATAAATGAATGCTTACGCTGTGGGAAGTGTAAATATGACGTCAAACCTTTTTGTGAATTACCTACACATAATAGTATTGCTTCGATCATAAATTGATGATAATAAATAATCCAATCAAAATAAAATGTATGAAGTTTATAAAACACAATCGACCTTGTGGATGAATGCATGCTTATACACTGTGGGAAGTGTAAATGTGATATCAAACCCTTTTTTTAAAACCCACACACACAAATTGATGATAATTAATAATCCATTTAAAGTTAATTAAAGTGTATAAAACACAATCGACTTGTGGATGAATCACGCTGTAGGAAGTGCAAATGACATAAAAACATTTTTAAATAATCTATACGCATTTATTATTTAAATTGAATTATATCATTTTCTAATAAATCTGTTCAATTAACTAAACATGATGGATTAACAAATTATTAACACTAATCAAATAATAGGTTCACAAATAAAAGGTTTTGGTACTCTGGGGGTGGAATATCGCTTGCCTCTCGGAAGCCAAGACGTTTTACAGTTTTACCCTCTCCGCTCCCGTTCCACGTAGTGGGTTTAACGCGTATATCGGGATTAACTGTAAGTAAGGTGGCGTCGAGAGGAGGTGTCGGTTGTTGGTTGCGTGTTATCTCACATAACATGGCGGATACGAGCCTTCTTAACGGAACTGTCATAGACAGAGTGGTTAAATACAATATAGAGCTTGAATTCTGAAGAAAATGGCTATCTTAACTTATTCAAGCAATTTAGGTGACTTGTTGAAAAGCTTGACAAAGTGGAATTTGTATGGCCATTACGTTTAAATTAATAGTTGCAAATTCTTTTTTGACAATCTTTTTAAGGATGTTGTTAGGACACTGTACGTTTATGAATTAAGAATGCGCAAATATGGAAGGGTATGGTATGGTAGTATGGTATGGTGTGGTATGGTAGGAATGTTTTATCTCATTTCTTTTGAGTGTGTAAGGTTTGGCTGTATTTTTACAAGTTTTTGTTATGTGTGGGATACCACTTACTACAGAATTATATGTTATAGCCTAGCCCTAATAACATTTGTGCTTGATCATTAACATGATCTAGAGATAGATTACATTTTTAAATCAATTAGATGTTACTCTTTTACTTTTGGAGCCAACATATAGACATATCAATAAATAAAATTAATGTTTAACATTGTAAAAAAATATATAGTCAAGAGCAATAGTGAAATTTAAAAACAGACGTAGTACTCGGACTCGAATGGGACTCGATACTCGAGTTATTTTAAGTACTCCGACTCGACTCAAATTAACAAATCAGGGCTTGCACACCTACAATTTTCTCAGTCGTTATTTGCATTGATTTCATTATTAAACAAGAAAATAAAGATTTTATGACTGCAAAAATGTACACATTAAAACCATTTTTAATTCATATTTTCATGTCAGAAAGCTGTTTTCTGGGCATTTGACGCAAATATATCTAAAAAAATATTCGCCTCCAGCCGCCAGACCCCGAAATGGTCCATGGAGTACAAAGTACATATACTTGCACTTGAGTTGCCCCAGTTTGTAACTTTCAAAATATGGTCACCTTACATAAAATGCATAAATAGGCATAAAAGGTCAAATATATGTTAAAAACAACACATTAAACGCAATAAATAAAAGTGTGTAAAACAATGACAAGATTGAAAAAAATGTTTAATTTGGAAAATTTTCAAATAAGTACAATAACCATGGCATTTTCTGTAAAATAATTAATACCCAATTCAAAGGGTAAATCTAGTGTTCAGTGGGTATGGTGCCATTGTTAGCATCTCCATCATTGTTGCCTAACTTAACAATAATAAGTAGTGCATTGTTTACATGTCTTTATTAATAGAAACACCTCCTCTCTTGGTTCAGACAAGACTGGTTAATTCAAGAGCAATGTTGTTTAAATTTATTTAATTTGGTTATATAGTGTACCAATTCAGTCACTTGTACTGGTCTCTTCAAAGTTCAAATAAAATAAATTTATAACTATTTTTTTTGGTTTTGCATGACAAAAGGCCTGAAATATTTGCCATTCTGGAACAGAATCTTGCGGATTGTCGAAAGATATCAATGTATACACTCAACCATAAGCTACGCACACAAATGGACTGCTGTTTTGAAGACCACATGGTAAGTTTAGTACCTAGCTTGCTAACATATATCTTTAGTAATAAAAGGAGTGAAATGTTCAGGTAAGGCTTAGTAGGGTAGTAGTTTAAGGGCGTTGTACAGTCGTAATCAGGATTAAAGTCTGCAGCGTAAAAGAGCACAGTGTTGTAACGTTGGAATAGGGTTGTAAATAACGTTTGTCAGAATCAAAGTCCACGTCGTAAAAAAAGTACGGAAATGGTATCTTTGGGATAGTTTGTATTGGCCGTTGCCGAAACCGTTGTTTGCATTGTAGGAGAGCTTGGAGTTGTTATATTGTTGGTTAAGCGTTGGAACAACTCGTTGGCGGTGCTGTGGTCTACATCGTAAAATAGCACGAGTTGTTATCGTTGGAATAGCGTTGTAAATTTCGTTTCCGGGAGCGGTGTCTGAACTATAAAAGGGCGCAGAGTTGTATCGTTGGAATAGCGTTGTAATGGTCGTCGCTGGAGCCGTTGTCTAAAACGTTGTAGAGATTGTTGTTGTTTCAGTTCTGCTTCGTGGTTACAGCGTGTTGTTGGCTTCGGCCTTTATGTCCTAAAGTCCATCGGTTGCGACAGCTTCTGTTCTTTATCGTAGGTTGTATCGCATTGTCGTCTTCGGTGTCTATGTACTAACGTCCAACGGTTGGGACAGCTTTTTTATTCTGCATCTAAGGGTAAATAGCGTTGTCGTCTTCGGTGTCGATATGAAGTAAAGTCCATTGGAACATACGGCTCTGGTTTTTTCATCGTTGGATGGATCTTATCTGTTTCGGTATCTATAACCTAATGTCCATCAGTTGAGATAGTGTTAGTTCTTTATCGTAGGGTGGATAGCGTCGTCTGTTTTGCGTCTATGTCCTAACGTCCATTGGATGGGGTAGATTTAGTTTCGCATCGTAGGGTAGATGGTGTTGTTGGTTAGGGGTCAGGATAAGTGTAGTAATGCTAGTCCTACAATAGCATTAGTAGCACTACTAGTAGGACGTATCAGTAGTAGTAGAAAGCAGTAGAGTAGGTAAGACCCCCCCCCCCCCCCCAAACACAAAAATTTGTGAAAACGACAGCCAAGCTCTCCTTCCAAAATCTTCGGTTGTGAATGCTGTGAGATATAGAAGTTGAGCCAAGCATTTCATTCTTTCTCCCTTGTTTCGCATGGAAAAGAAGTAAGATCATTTCGCCTGTTGACAAGCACCAAGCCAACCATTAAAAAAAAAAAAAAAATAAAAAAAATAAACTTAAATTTTAAATTTTTTTCATTAATCACAATTTTAAAAAGGAAAAAATCGTAATATTGAAATTTTCATAAGAAATAATTATTAGATTGCGCACAAATTTTACACGAATATATTAATTAATTTATAAAATTAAGGTTCTGTGAAAAACTTATAACAATAGGATACAGCATGTAGGTGTTATAAGCCGAAGAAATTTAAAAAATAAAAAAAAGTCGTAAAATTGCGATTTTCGTAAAAAAATAGTTTTTTGATAACGCTCAAATTTCACATGAATGTATCAATTCATGAAATTAAGGTTCTGTGAAAAAATCATTACAACCGAACAAAGCATGTAGGTGTTGTAAGTCGAAGAATTTTTTTTTAAATTGAAAAAAATCGTAAAATTGCGATTTTCATGATAAATAATTTTCCGATTGTGCTCAAAAACGTGGCAGTTCTAAGTTCAGAGATTTGAAGACCTCCATTAAATTTCGTCGCAATCGGAGTATCGGTTTAGCCGGAATCGTGTTAACAAACAGACAACACAATAAAAAGAAAAAAACATTCCGGATTTTTTTCTACAGTGTAGTGAAATGGAATCTTCGCTTCGCTTGCTACGCTCATCCAACTAATTTGAATAAAACATCAATTTTAGGTTAGAGCTATGAATTATTCCAATTTTAGGGGGCGTTGGGGTAGGGGGTGGAATATCGCTTGCCTCTCGGACATTTGTGTTTTAGCCAAGACGTTTTACGGCTTTACCGTCTCCGCTCCCGTTCCACGTAGTGGGTTTAACGCGTATATATGGATCTAGCAATTAACTGTAAGTAAGGTGACGTCGAGAGGAGTTGTCGGTTGTCGGTCGCGTGTTATCTCACATAACATGGCGGATACGAGCCTTCTTAATGGAACTGTCATAGACAGAGTGGTTAAATACAATATAGACGCATGCAGTCGTCATGAGAAATTAACTACAAACATGTCTTGAAATGTTAAGAAATTATATGATCAT
>JAMZAV010006767.1:0-53546 GCA_024449915.1 Sweltsa coloradensis | reverse complement strand
GTGGCCTGACATGTTTGTTCCTGTTTCAGCAGCCCTGTCGCCCTCGTCCAGTGTTTTTTCACTGCAAGAACCTTCAAACACAAGGGAAAACCTACTAACCAGCAAGCACGAGTGGGGGACAGTGGTGACCATGTTTTTTTTCCTGTTTCGCAGTAGGCCACCTGTCGCCCCCCCTTTCCCAGTGTGTTCACTGCAAAGGAACCTTCAAACAAAGGGCGCCGACTTCCACGCGAAGCACAGTGCGGGACAGGGGCCCTGACATTTTTGGTTTTTTTTCAGCATCTGGGCCCCACCTGTCCCCCCTCTTTTTTCCAGTGTGTTCACTGCAAGAAAACCTTCAAACACAAGGGCAAGGGGGAAAACCTGACTTACCCGGAAGCACGAGTGCGGGACAGTGGCCTGGACTGGTTTTCCTGTTTAAAGCACTAGGCCACCTGTCGCCCTCGCTTCCAGTGTGTTCACTGCAAGAGAACCTTCAAACAAAAGGGGAAACCTGATTTTCCCACGCAAGCACGAGTGCGGGAAGGGCCTGACAGTTTGTTCCTGTTTCAGCACTAGGCCCCCTGTCGCCCCCGTTTCCCAGTGTGTTACTGCAAGAAAACCTTCAAACAAAAGGGCAACCTGACTTATCACGCGAAGCACGGTGGGGGAAAAGATTGCGTTGTTCAACTGTAACAAAAGATTAACAAAGCCGAATCTATTTTCGCATATAAAACATAAGTGGGAAATACTCCGTGTCACTTGAAAACAAAAAGTACACCCCTCATTTTAGTTTAATCAAACTTTAAAAAACCGGATGGGGGGGTAATCCACCACTCCTTTTCCCGGTTGACACACTTTATATCCGAAATTTCACATTCATACTAATTTGTTGTGTGCATTTGATCTTAACATAGAATTAAACAATTCTAAAATTGCATTAGAATGTTTCACGGGTTTAACAATTTTAAAAAATATTTGTGCGGGTTTATTCTGTAGTTATGGTTTTTTTAGTGCATAGGTAACTAACTATTCAGGGCTCCCTTTTTATTCATATTGTTAGTTGTTCCCTTTTTTTAAAACAATTTTAAATGTTTCTCAACAAAAAAAATAACTGCTACATAAAAATAAATCTTCCTTATTCATGTTTAATTGTGTAGTTTCCATTTTCAAAAAACTCACACCATGTGAAAAAAGCAAGTTGCAAACCCAAAACCCACAATTATTACTCTGTAATGGGACTGTATTATTTTTTGAGTTAAGTTGTGCATTTTTTTAGGGTTTGACCTGCGTTTGTCAAAAAACCCTAAAAAACCCTTTCTAAGACCTAGATCTAACCGGGTCTCCGGTAACCCTAAATTTGTTGAATGTATGTGAATATAAAATCCCCATGCGAGCGTAAGACCCGGGTTAAAACCCCTGGGCGAGTTGGATTTGTTTTTTCTTTTATTTTATTTTTCACAAGGGTGTCTGAAACCCCAAAAAAATCAGGAATTTTTTCGGGTCTTCGGTCCCAACTTGAAGTGAAGTGTTTTTCTGAGCCCCGGTTATTTTAAAAACATTTTTTAAAGATCGCGAATTCTTTTAAACCGTACACAAAAAACCGCGATTGGTATTTATTTAATAACTCTGTGAGGTATGTCAAATTGTGTCTTTATTTTTTTTTAAAACATCGCCCCTTTAAGGTAATGATATCGTTTGTTTAAAAAATTTTGATAGAAAACTGGGCTATTTTATTTTTTTTTGTTTTACCTTTGAGTTCTGGTAACGACGATACGCTGTAATGATGGTTTTTTTTTGTTATAATTGTTTAGTTTCGGAAATCAACTATGAATTATTTACTTTATTAAAGATTAAACAATAATTAAAATTTAAATGCATCTCAAACCAATCCGTCAGATGAAGTTTAAACGTGTAAGCGAAGGGGGCTATTCCGGTTTGGGCCCGGATCGATACTCCCACTGGCAATCATGACTGAAACTGTGTCGAAGGTTTTTGTCGCTGAAAGGGGGATGTTATCTTTTAAAATCCCCTTTGGGCGTTTCCATTTTCAGCTACCCCGGCTCTAAGTAAAATGCAGCTGGATACTGTTTTTACTGGTTACTAAGCGGCACCCGGAGCGGGTTATGAAAAATTTAAAACCCCGGGTTAAGAAAGTTAAGCAGAGTTTAGGTTTGAAGCGCATCCACGCTTTTGTGATTATGTTATCAATACAAATTTCTCATGGTTCTTTTTATTTCACGATGATTTTTTTTAGGCTGTGGTTAAAACGACGTCGAAACTTAACCCCGGGGTAAAACAGTTTTAAAAAACCTACTGAATCCACCCCCCAAAAAAAGGGGGATGAATCATCCTGAGAAAATTCCCCCCGGGGGGTATTATATTTTAACCCCCGGCCGTAATCCCACCTGTTCTCTTTTTAGGTTTTGCCGAGCCCAGGGCCCTTTCTTTGGCCCGGACCTATCCACCCTACGTGGATGGCGGCAGGTATTCCCTTGTTCCACGTGCAGCAGTCTTCAAGCGCGGGGAGACGTACTATCACTCGAGCACGAGTGCGGGAAAGACATCCGTGCCTCGAGTGCAACGCAGTTCAACCACCGAGGCCTTTCACGAGTCACATGAGATTTGAGTGCGGTAAATCTTGAAGCGGGATTTCAAAAGGCCCTTTACGCTGAGGCGAACTCTGTTGAGGACATGAAAAATATCTGTTGAGCAACTAGTCCTCCCCCTCCAACTGTTGTAGCAGCATATCAAAATTTCAGTTTACCTGCTTAGCACGTGACACTTTCGTGGCATCCCGCTCCAGAACATTTGAGAAGATCCGGGGAGGGACGTGCCACTTGAGCTTGTAATAAGAAATCGGGGTTTATATAATAACCATGATGAAAACCCTTCCCTTTAAAATACACATTTTCCATTTTTTACCATTTTAGTTTGACACCAACCCTGACGCGGGGCATTGTATTGCACGAGAAATTAAAAAATAAATTATAAATTTTAAAAATCCATTGATTATGAAAGTAAAACGTGCAACTTATGTATACTTTCTTCAACCCGGGTTTTACACAATAAACGAAAATTTTCCAAAAAATCTTTATCTGGGATTGAAAAAATAAAGACCATTTTTTTTGCTCGCCTTTGGGAGTCTTCTTTGGATTTACGAACAGTTATGACAAAAGTCCTTTCCCGCTTTAGACGATTAAAACCAAGAAGCTTTGCCCACAAAAAATAAGGTGTAACGTCCTTGTGCACTAGGGTTTCTATGAACTTACATTAACATTTTTCCCCCCACTATTATTGTGTGCATTGTAGCAAAATTTAAATTTAATACAAACAATTTTTTAATGGGTTAAAATTAATCAAGCCAAGTTGTCTGAATGAGATCTGACTCAGTGATAGCGTTTCCATTCAGACAAAATTTGTCTGACACGAAATTTAAGGCTTGCCGTAGTCTTGGGGTTCAAAAAAATAAAAAAAATCATGTGCTATAATATAAAACTGTTCACGAGTGAGAAAGGGAACATTGTAGATTTTTGGTTACGTGCCCTGCTTTTTACCGGCCCTTAAAAATTCTTGCGTGAAAGAAAGCTTTTTTTTTCTTAAGTGTTACAAATAATTTTAGTTTGTGATATTATTTTTTTTTAAATAAAAAATACCTTTTTTATATTTTGTCAGTTGTGTAATTATTGTATTTGGAATCGTTTGTTCAGTCCCCTTAACTAAATTCATTGGGGCATGAAATAAATAAAAACCAATCATTATTTGTACTTTCAATTTTTCGTCCTTACTATGTTGAAGTTTTCAAATACTTATGACCACCGGGGGACTAGTTGGCAAAGCACATACCTGTATGTTGGAGACCCGGGGTTTGAACCCCGGGTGGGCCCGGGTAGAATAGGCCCAGAGCAGGTTTTGCTAATCGTACAAAGGCGATTCAAGGAAAAAAATCACCCCGCAAACATCAGCTGTAAGAGGGGATAAAATTTCTCCCCCCAACTAGAGGCGGGTCTAGGAATCGTCGTCAGGAACACCTCCCCATTCCCTTGACGACCTCACGACGACGATGATGACAATACCAAAACGAATGATAACAAAGACAGTGACGACCGCGACGTGAGAACCCCCTTTCCTTCCCTCCCCAAATTCTGACCCGCATGGGCCCCCCTCCCCATACCCCAGGCTAGAGTGGTGCATTATGACCGAACAGTTTTACGCTCCCTTTTTCCAAAAAAAAAACAACAAAAACGGGGGAGATGGACTTTTTTAAATTTTAAATTTTATAAATTTTAAAAAGTCTAAGTTTCGTTAACCCAAAAAAAAAATTTTTGTAAAATTTTTTTTTGCAGCCCCGGCTTTGTATTGTTGATGTTGATTTGGGATACCGTAGAAAAAAACGCCTTTTCATTTTAATAAAGAAGGGATTTTAGCAAAAGCCTAACCTATACTCAATTTTTTAAAAAAAATACAAAGGCTTATGCACCAAAAAATTAATCCTTCAAACTCGGGTGTAAAAAGTGTTGGCAAAGGCATTTTTTTCAAATATATAAAATTTAAAAATTCGCCCCGCCCGGAGGAAAAAAACGAATTCACCATGAGTTTGAATTTCGATGTGTTTTTATAGCATTCCCTCATTAAGGCAGCGACAGTACAAATTAAGATCTTTATGACCCACAAAAGTTATTATTTTTATTTGACAAAAAAGTACTATTTCCTTGTGTGGATTACAAAAAATAAAGTAATTAGAGTTGGGCTGTTTGAAGTTGGCATTTTTTTACAAGTTTAAGCCCCTTTTTGGTGTGAATATTGAATTAAACACCTGGGGTTGGTGTAATGTATATTTTTAAAGGGGCCCGGGTTCAATTTCGTAAATTTTTTTAATTTATGCTTTTTACCAAAAAAGGTATGTTTTAACAAAAGATAAACCCAGTAAATAAAATTTAGATTTTGGAAAATGCAAGTTTTTAATTTTTTTTTCTACTTTAGTTACCTTTCAACGGTACCTTTAAATTGGGCTGTCATTACCTTAGAAAATATAATTACAAAATTTTTTTGGCGGCCCTTTTTTTTTTGCACGGGTACCCTCATCAAAAATTTTTAAAAAACGTTTTATAACGAATCGATTGATACCCGATACTAAATTTTTTAAACAAATTTTTGTGCCTTGACGAAATGTGTTTCAAACATCAAATCAAATACTCGATGCTATATTTTTCATTTCACTTGCCCTCGCTTTAAATACATTAGCTGGGGTGTATTTGTCGGAACATAAAAGTAAGGTCATTGAATACATAAAAGATATCTACGGATAAACAAGCCAAAATATTTTAAAAACCCTTTTGGTCAAATTTGAATATGCCCTAAGATCCATAAAAGATGGAAAGGGGGTAAATAAATTTTTTGTTTCTGAACATAACCTCATAAAAATTAAAGTTTCAAAAAAAAAATGGTAAAATATGTTTAATCGTCATTAATTACCTTTTTAAAGGGATAGTTAATTAAAAATCATGTAATTACTTTAAAATGATATGCGGTCCAAAAAGTTCATTGGGGGGGGCCATCTTGTTTTTTTTCCATGGAAGGCTCAGTAAAAAATCGAAATTTTCCCATCAAAAAAGTTAAATCCGGGTTTTATAAGAATATTGTACCCCATACATAGTTATTTACCTATTGGCTTTAAAAAATCGTTTTAAAAATTTCTAAAAAATTTAAACCAAACACAACCTCAAAAAAAACTTTCTGGAAAATTGTTGGGGAAATCTTTGTAGCTCTTTTTTATTTCCTTTTTAAAGGTACCTTTACAAATTTAAAATCGGCGAAAAACTTTCAAAAATTTTTAGTTAAAAGTTCAATGACGGCGGGCCCTCTTTTTTTTGCCCCGGGGAAACCGTAAAAAATGAAATAACTCAATCAAAATTGTTTTTAAATTCGTTCATAAAGAATCGTTATACCAAATATCTAATTGTTTCACCAATTTGGTCTCGCAAAATTAATGAAAAATAAAGATCACACAGTAGAAGCATATATTCATTAACATGCCCTCCTTTTAAATTAAAAAAACTCAGGTTTGTCAGAAAATTAAATGCATGATTTTTTAAAACACAAATAAATAATCCCCCAAAAAAAGAAACTTGAGAAAATGAAAACCCTTTTTTTTTCCTAGTAAAAAATTTCCAAAAGAAATGTAAAGTAAAAAGAATTTTTTTTTAAAATAACCTCAAACATATTGGATTTTCGTGCAAATTTGTAAACTTTATTTAAATTTCTATCATTTTCCTCTCGAATGGTACCTTTTAAATTTAAACGGGGCAAATTTTCGAAGATACGCTGTTTAAAATTCGAAAGCGGCGGCCATCTTGTTTTTAGATATGGCCGGTCTCTGCCAAAAAATCAAGACTCTCACCATCGAACATATGTTTATCTATGTATCAATACGAATCGTTTGAATTACCACAATACCTAGCTCTTTCACCTTTTCTGCACAGAATTACCGTATGTCTCCCCTACTACTATTTATTATCATACAGGAACTAGAAACCCAACATAGCTCGTTGTTGTTGGCCATACGTAGCGGGGAGGGGGGGGGGGGGGGGGGGGGGGTGGGAGGAGGACAGAATTTGTAACTGACAAGTAAAACTAGATTACGTCTGTGTGGAATCATCGGGCAAACAACAATCAGGCTGGGTAATTGGAACAGATTCGCGGTATTAGACAGGACTTTCACTATAGGTTAAATCAACCAGAGAGAGATATGTACATGTATGAAGGTATATGCAAAGGAATAGTGTATTTTAATTGTAGTCGGGATACAAATGGCAATTGTCTTTCGTATCTTATTGCACGAAAACAAATCTCGCAAGGAAATTGGTATTAAGCATAAACTTTCCATATTGTTAATACAAACAGATAATTTGGACATTCCTCATGACATTTAGTGGAAACAATAGTTCGTACCGATCCTCACTGAACAGGTTTAAAGGTGTTTGGATGATAGTGATTCAAATGTGGATGAAAAAAGGATGATGAAAATTGGCGTAAATTTAGTGAGCATCAAGTTCTGATACTTTTTGATACTACTAAAAAATAAAGGTTTTGCCTTCCATGTATAACAATATATTTGCAATATTGGGGGAGCATAGGGTATGAAAACTGCTTCTGTGGCAGCTCGAGGGGAAAGAGCTATGTATCTGGTATCATCGATTCGTATTGATCCATAGATAAACAATTTTCGATTGTGGGAGTCTTGAGTATTTTGGCTAGAGACCGCGCATATCTAAAACAAGATGGCCCGCCGCTTCTCGATTTTTAAACTAGCGTAGCTTCGTAAGTATTTGACCGATTTCATTTCAAGGTACATTCGAAAGGTAATGATAGAAATTTTAAATTCATGTAACAATTTTCAAAAAAATTTCCATTTGTTTGAGGTTTATGTTACAAACAACTCTAACTGTTTACTTTACCTTTCTCGTTATGGAACGATATTTACTAATACAGGTAAAGGTTTTACATTTGCTTAAGTTGCCTTTTTTTGGGAGATTATTTCTATGTGTTTATAATGAATCCATGCATTTAATTTTCTGACAATTTAATAGCCTGAGTATTATTTAATTGAAGAGATGGAATGTGTAGATGAATATATGCTACTACTGTGTGATCTTTAATCAAATACACACTTTTGTCGAGCACAATTGGTGAAACAATTAGATATTTGGTGATACTACATCGATTTCGTTATGAAACCGAACTTTAAACAAGTTTGAATGGGTAAATTTTGATTTTTTTACTGAGACCTTCCCTGGGCAAAAACAGATGGCCGCACGTCATTGAACATTTTAACTAAAAATCTTTAAAAGTATTTCGCCGATTTCAATTCTAAAGGTACCTTGAAACGTTGATAAAAAGAGCTTACAAATGAAATATCACAATTTTCCAAAGTTTAATTTTTTTAGGTTATGTATGTTTTGAGATTTTTGTATTTTTAACGAATTTTTTTCAGAAAGGGGGGCACAACCCGTCCCAATAGGTGAAACAACTATGTATGGGGTATCATCGATTCGTTTTGACCGTGATTTTAACATTTTGATGGGAAAAAATTTCGATTTTTTTTACTGAGGCCTTCCATGGCAAAAACAGAGCCGCGCCACATGATCTTTTGACTCGCATATCATAAAATAATATATCCGTTTTAATTTACGTATACCGTTTGAAAAGTATTAAAGAGAAATAAACAATAAATTGATCATTTTGTTGAAACATTAATCTTTTACTAGTTATGTTACAAAAACCTAAATTATTTCCACACTCGTCATCGGTATGAACTTATGGCGCGTATATTACATGAAAAAACGGTTTTTGAATATGTTTGGGCTTGTATCCGTAGCAGATCTCTTTATGTATTCAATGAATCCTTACTTTTTATGTTCGACAAATATTCACCGACGATAATGTATTTGAAGCGACGCATGTGTAAATGTGATATATATGCATCGAGTAGTTGATCTTGATATTTTAACCATTTCGTAGAGGCACAATAATTATGAAAGTATATGTATCTGGTCTCAATCGATCGGGGGGGGTTATGAAACGTACTTTAAAAATTTTTGATGTGTACCCGTCCGCAAAAAAAAACAAGATGGCCGCCGAAAAACTTTGTAGCTTACTTATTTTCTAAGATAATTGACGAGATTCATTTCCAAAGGTACCGTTGGAAAGGTAATTAAAGGAGGCAAAAAGTAATAAATGTTTGCAATTTGTTACGGGGGGGGGGAAACTTTTATATTTACTGAGGTTATCTTGTTACTCACTCAATTGTTACAGCTGTTTTATGAACAAATATAACGTATTATGTATATTATTTGGTTCTAACCTGTTGTTTTATAGTAAGCGACTTTGACGCTGTTTTTATTTGTACCACAGACAGAAATTAATAAAAGTTTCTTCCACCGGGGATTGAACCCGGGACCAGTTGGAAAGAGTATGACATGACAGTCTAGGTCGCGATTCAACCCGGTGGAGGTATTTTAAAAAATTCTGTCTAACGATATAATTTTTTGGTGTTTTTAGAGATTTTCGTGCCGAAATGTATGTCATACTGTCCCCATACTCTTGCCATCTGGTCCCCGGGTTCAATCCCCGTGGAAAGAACTTTTATTAATTTCTGTCTATGTACCAAATAACAGCGTCAAAGTCAGCTACTATAAAACTAAGGTTAACAAAATATATACATATTATATACGTTATATTTTTCCATAACTGTAACAAGTGAGTGTAGTAACACGAAAACCTCAGTAAATATAAAAGTTTTTATAAAATGCAATTTATACTTTTTTGCTCCTTAATTACCTTTCCAACGTACCTTTGAAATGAATCTGTCCAATTATCTTAGAAAATATTTAAGCTTCAAGTTTTTTTTCGGCGGCCATCTTGTTTTTTTTTTGACGACGGGTACCTCATCAAATTGTTAAAGTACGTTTTCATAACGAATCGATTGATACCAGATACATAATCCTTTCATCAATTATGTGGCTCTAAAAATGTGTTTAAAACCTCAAGATCAAATACTCGATGCATATATTATTCATTTAACACATACCGACGCTTCAATTACATTATCCTCGGGATTATATTTGTCGGAACATAAAAAGTAAGGACTCATTGAATACATAAGAGATATGCTATGGATAGAACAAAGCCAAACATATTCAAAAAACCGTTTTTGTCATAGTAAATATATGCGCCATAAGTTCCTCCGATGAACGAGTGTGGTAACTAATTTAGTTTTTGTAACATAACCTCAGTAATATTAATGTTTCAACAAATGGATAATATATACTTTTTTTTTTGTTTTTGTTTTAATTTTTTCTCTTTTAATTACCTTTTCAACGGTTATACGTAATAAAAAATCGGATATTATACTTTAATGATATGCGAGTCAAAAGATTCATTGGCGCGGCCATCTTTGTTTTTTGCCATGGAAGCCTCAGTAAAAAAATCGAAATTTTGTCCATCCAAAATTGTTAAATCACGGTTCCAAACGAATCGATTGATACCCCCATGACATAGTTGTTTTCACCTATTGTGCTTCTGAAAAAATCGTGTAACAACAAAATCTCAAAACAAACATAACCTTAAAAAACATTAAACTTTCTGGAAAATTATTGGTATATCATTTGTAGCTTCTTTTTATAACCTTTTCAATGGTACCTTTAGAATTGAAATGGCCGAAATATTTTTAAAGTTTTTAGTTAATATGTTCACTGACGGCGCCATCTTGTTTTTTGCCGGGAAGGTCTCAGTAAAAAAAAACAAAAATTTACCCATTCCAAAATTGTTTACGTTCGGTTCATAACGAATCGACTTTTATACCAAATATCTAATTGTTTCACCAATTGTCTCGACAAAATATTGTATTTGAAACATAAAGATCACACATTAGTACATATATTCATCTACCACATGCATCGCTTCAATTACATACACTCAGGCTATAATTGTCAGAAAATTAAATGCATGGATTCATTATAAACACTAGAAATATCTACCAACAATGCAACTTAAAGGCAAATGTAAAAACCTTTTTACTAGTAATATCGTTCCATAACGGAGAAAGTGTAAAGTACCTTTAGAGTTTTTGTAACATAACCCAAACAAATGGAATTTTCGTGAAAATTTGATTGCATTAATTAAATTTCTATCATTTACTCTTTTCCGAATGTACCTTTGAAATTGAAATCGGTCAAATACTTACGAGACTAGCTAGTTTAAAAAATTCGAAGCGCGGCCTCTTGTTTTAGATATGGCCGGTCTCAGCCAAAAACTCAAGACTCTCAACCATCGAAATTGTTTATCTATGTAGCAATACGAATCGTTGATACCAGATACATAGCTCTTTCACCTTGTTCGGCCACAGGAATTACCTATGCTCCCCTACTACCAAGGAAAAATACACTTAAAAATTAAATTAAAAAACAAAGACGGGTGCGCGGGAACCCGCAAATAGGGAGGCGAATCGGTTTATCAACCAAATTGTCGAATCTTGTGTGGTGGCGCCGGGGTTGACAAGGCCTACCCGTAAAGAATGGCGGGTACAGACCATTTATTGTCAAACTTTCTGTGCACTAGCCCCCCCCCCCCTTCACCCTAAGGGTCATCAAAACATTATGTTTCACCATTGTTGAAGGCAATGCAATGCGTGTCAATACAATTACATATAGTTTGGATTGTTGTCACAAAGTGGAAACATTGGTCCACTAGGCCTACAGTAACATTTAACAAACAATTTATATTTCATATTGATAATCTTAAAAAAATCATGATTTTGGATGTTGTTAAAAGTAAATATTGGAAATATTCGGTAGAATGATCCTAGAATGATTGACATTAATTAATGATAACGTCCGACTTAGGACTGTCTAGTGTCTATGTATGCTTCATTGACAACCTATGTAAATGTTTTCATATTCGTTCGGATTCTTACCGGCCGAGCGAATAGCTATTTGCCAACTGTGGAACATGAGTCCCTATACAGCCAAACTATAAATTCCATCATGACACCTTACTGTAGGAGTGGGCTCCGTATCAGCCCTTCCAAGACATGCAGGTACAAGAGGTACACACAATTACCTGAAACAGAAAGACAACTGTGCGAAAAACTGTGGATTCAAATATCATAAAACGCGGTATATATGACAATCTTGGAATGTCAAAAGCATTCGGAACTTAGTCAAACACGAATTATACTCTTCGAAGTAGATATTTAAAGAATTTTTCGAGCTTAAATGACAATGAAAACATAAACTTCTTATTTATAAAACAAATCCCCCATGGTTCCCAACCGTATTAAAACATTCCACATCATTTGTATTGTTTCATCACCATTTATTTAATAAATAAAATCTTCTGAGAGTCTACCACTGAGTCCACACAAAAGCCGGCCAAGCAAACCCTGTGGGACGCCGAACACCATACATTGGGTAAACTTTGTATTTTTTTCATTTAAAACACTACTTTAGTCGAGGAGGAGGGGGGGGGAATAGTACGCTGAATTCCCTGCCTGTGGTCATACCAATGTCTAGCGGCCAGTGTCAAAAACAGACAGAATTTACTAATAATTGTAAAACAACGTACCATTTGAAGATAAAGTACTATATTGATTGTATTCAGAAAAATTATAGTAAACAATTTGTTTGATAATAGGAATTATTTAAAGTGTAATCACATGACAACACAATATTGTCAAAAGAACGATTTAGAATTAAAATATACACTAACTTGTAAGTTTTAATAACCACAAGACAACAGAAACAAACAAAGATTGTTATAATCTCACTTAGAATGTTGGTTTATTTCGGATGTTTTATGTCAAACATATTTTACAATTCACAGCCACTTTGTGAAATCCGTGGGGTTATTTTTCCCACACTTTAACAAAACGACTTGAACTTGTTACGAAGTCGATTTTTGTTCATTCATCTTTTATGCGTCATATATTATAATCACACAATGCTGGAAAGAATGGAGGTTGTAGCAACATTAGAAGATAATCATATTCTGTTTTTCTGTAATACGGTGGCGAAAACTAGTATGGTAACTAATGAGACAGATTACAAATTTTGGAACTGTACGAATTCGCCGACATTGACTTGCATATAGGGCCCATGACCATAAGATTAAGAATTGACGATTAGGGTCTAAGAATTACAGACGGCTTGAAAAGCTCATAAAAAAGAAAAAAAGGTCAAAAAGGTCAGGTGAAGACAAAGGGCGAAGTAAAGGTGACAAATAAAACATATATAATACAAAATTTAACTTGTATTCACTGGCGAGCCTTTCTCTTTGTCTGCATTTTCCAACGAATCATTTGTATTTTCTCTTCTCGTCTTCGACTATCCGACCAGCCGTGCGATTCTATAAGGATTGAGTGAATGTCGCTATGTTCATCGTTTATCAAGCAGTTTAGACATACTCTTTTCTGTGATAACTATTGTGTATCCATGTTACATTCACTGCTGGGTCGGATTTCCTATAACTAACTTTTAACCACGAGTAGGCTAACAAGTGAAGTAGACAAATTACAAGTGTGTGTGTGTTTCAACACTTGTTTTTATTTTCCGTACAATACGTATAGGGGTTAATTGGCAAGGATAACAGAACAAACACCAAGCACTTGATAGATCTTGCTGACTGGTGTTTTGGCTATCAAGGTGTTAAAAGTTGCGCTTTTAAAAATGCTTAAAAATTCATGTTAAGTCATAGGTAGGCCCTACAGTTTTTCATTTTGTAAAATGTCATTTTAGTGCAGTGATTCTGTTCTGGAACTGGTGTGAAAAAATATTTTTTCGGGGTAAAAGCTCCTTCAAGGGTTACGGGTACGGGTAAGAGTTAACAGTTAACAGTTAAAGATTTAAGAATTTTAACAAAGGTAGTAACTCGGGGGGGCCATAAAGTTTGCTTACGAAGTACAATCAATCAGCGTTTCGTTGCTCATATTTCTCGCATATACTTCGAAGGGTAAACTAGAGTAAATATCTCGTTAGCCTCTTCCTCATCTTATCTTAGCCAGCCCAATGACGAGTAGCGGCTATATATACTGGAAACAGTTTAAACAACCCAGCCATTGATTCAATCCTGACATAGCTCTAGTTGCATGTATTATCTGTATTCTCTCATTGCAGCAATGCACCGCCTACATGTAATTAAATTTTTTTCTTTAAATAACACCAGAATTTTTTCAAAGCATTCTCGCAGGCGGGAAAAGGATGACAAACACCACACAAGGATCGTTTCTATCGGTAAAACACTTTGGCGATCCTCGTCACCATTCTAAAAATATGTACTTTTAAAATTAATAAAAAAATAAAAAACATCGCATTTAGAGCCTAGCCCACTCAGTCATATAACTGATTTTTTCAGTGGAGGACTTAACCAACGGTGCAACCCTGTTAGGACCCGACGCAATCGACGAGTGAAACGATAACCAACGAAAGATCGATATTTATAAATAGGATTAGTGGTATGGACAGTGCTAAGCAACCCGCGGATCAACCGCCAGAATCAACTAGGCCGATTCAGACAACTTTGAATTTATTAAAGGCCTCGTTTGCTAGGACGCCTAAAAGTCACCGAATTCTAATTGATGAGGCGGAAGCCGGAAGAATTTTCTTTACCTGAACTACACTGGAGAAAAAATCCGGAATGTTTTTTCTTCTTTTTTCTATTTGTATTATTGTGTGTTTTGTTTAACACGATTTCCGGCTAAACCGATACTCCAATTTCGATGAAATTTGGATATGGAGGCCCTCGAAATGGTCTACTTAGAACCGCCCTAAGTTTTGGAAGCGCAATCGAAAAATTATTTCTCATGAAAGTCGCAATTGTTGACGATTTTTTCGATTTTGGATGGCGTAGCGAGCGAAGCGAAGATTTCATTTCACTCACTGGAAAACAATCCGGAATGTTTTTTTCTTTCGTTTTTTCTTTCGTTCTTTATTTATTTTTTTGTATTTTTTGTCTTTTTGTTACCTACTATTTCCGGCTAAAAAAAACCGATACTCCAATTGTGATGAAATTTTCTGTGAGCCTTCGAATCTCTGAACTTCGAACTGTCCACGTTTTGAAGCACAATCGAAAATTATTTCCTCGTAAAAATCGCTATTTTAACGATTGATTTCGATTTAAAAAAACTTTCTCGACTATAACACCTACATGCTTTTATCCGATGTATGATTTTTTTCACATAACCTTATTTTATGAAAGTTAATATATTCTTGTGAATCTTAGTCGTAATCGAAAAATTATTTTCTCATGAAAATCGCATTTTACAATTTATTCGATTTTGTTAATTTCTTGCTTCGACTTATACACCTACTGCTTTAATTCCGCTTGTAAGATTTTGCCACATAAGCTTAATTGTTATGATGATTATAATTCGTGTGAAATTTGTAGTGCATCAAAAAAATCATTTCTCATTATACAATCGCAATTTTTACGATTTTTTTTACCTTTTTAACATTTCTTTGACTTATACACCTACTGCTTTATCCGATTTTTAAGTTTTTTTCAGCAAGAACTTTTAATTTTATGAATTAATTGATTTCGTGTCAAATTGAGCCTAATCGAAAAAATTATTTGTTAAAACATTCGCCATTTGTAGCTTTTTTCGTTTTTAAAAAATTACCTCATACCATCAACGCGGCGAAACTTAAGCGTTTTCCTAGTTTTAAACATTTCGTCGACTGTAGTAATGATTTTTTTTTTTCAGAACACCAGAAAATCTGCATACACATGGCCACTTAATGCACCAATTACGCTCATCCCAACAACGCTCCTGAAAAAGCGTTGCGAAGCTTCCTAGTTCCTAAGACAAGAATGATGGGCTTTGAATCCACACTGCAGTCTGAAGCGGGCGTTCGAACCCGGGACTTCTGAATTTGGAAGCAGGTTACAACCTTAAACTATATGTCTAAGTAACAACGACGACTCTCAAATTGGGACTTTCTCTTTCCGAAGCAGACCAGTACAGTGAAGCCAGTACATTTAAATGAACGACTCGCTAAACAATGAATTTACCAGGCTTGGTTTCCAATCAGGATCAGAGACAACACAAATAACGTGGCAAGCATAAAAGGGAAACTCATCTTTTATTACACACTCTGCACTGAAGAACATTCGCTGTTCTATTGTTTCGTCGACTTCTTGGGTGTTTTCTGAATTCCGCATTAGTTCAGACAATAGACCAGATTAAATGGTTAAGGATGTTATTCAGTAGGTACGTATCTTCACTCTTTGCCGAGTTTAACAAAGGGGGCGAATGTACCAGCATGAATGAGCTGGGAATGGGGGAGGTTGTACTCAGCTGAATTGCAAGAACAATGGCCAACAAATGGCGCCAAACGATGCGATAATCTACATTAGAGGTTTTCATAATTGATTGATTGTGATTTGCCTGATTGATTAAGGCGACTTGTTAGGAAAAAATATGAAAAACGTTTTTAATGTACATGAAAACATGTATAAAAATGTGGAATATAGAAATGGATATGAATAGGAAATAAAGTGCAATAAAAGTTAAGTACAGTTTCGCTAATGACTTCGGATCCAGTGGTCGCGCGCCAACACTGGGTCACGATTACTTTTTTAGTTTTATTATGTAGTATATAGTTATAGTTTATTTAGTCACATCTGTATTTTACCTAATTGTGTCAAAATGAATAGCATAGCTTTTTTCCCATAATTGGACTACAAAGAATACTTCAATCTTCTAGAATTTAAATCTGTCAAAATGGTCAAAAACAACCCAACTACGCATTTTCTGGCTAATTTGAGATTAAATGGTATGAAAATCTGTCAGATGTCTATTATATCAATTTATGCAAAGTTTATTCAAATTACTAAATGTTTTTATGTCTGCAGGACAAGGAAACGCACCGACAATCAATCAGGGTAGAGCGGGGTAACGCTCTGCCTGAGACCCACGTATCCGCTGGTTAGCGCAGATGGAGGGTCGGGCGCTAGTGTAACGGCTTCCGTTCTCCTCAGACGTCTGCTCGCAGTCCGGTTTAGTGGAGGAACCTATATGACTGTCAAGGTTACATCGTCTTTTTCGGATGGACGTTTACCTTGGTAACTTGTACGAAAGGAGTAGGCTACGTGCCGTAGCCAGGGTTTCCCCTCCTCCTTCTGTTCATATTCATCTCATCTATCACCACTCTCGTCTTCGAATTGCTTCAGTGCATTAATATGAGACGTTAACGCAATATCAATCAATCAATCAATCAAATCAGTCCTTCTCCCTCTTATGCTTATGAATGAAATGTATGGAATGTAATACGTCTTATAATCGTCGTTATGACTAACTAACAATGCCGACTCGACGTGGGACGAACATGATAGAGAAAGTGGTTATGCGCTACCGGATGCTGAGCTGCTACATGGCACACATCCCATGTGACAGTGACACCGTTATATTCGGACATCAGACGCTTCATGCGGTGGGTGACATTGAAATGGATAGAGGTAGCCCATTAGTAACGTGCGAGACTGTTATTCAAGCGATCATCGGTTAGATACCCAACACCGGTATTCACAACGACTCATTAGCTTTTTTGAGTTTTTTTTTTCTGGAAAAAGTAAATTTTTGGATGAGCGAAGCGAAGACTTCAATTTCACTGAACACCCCAAAAAATTTAGCTCGGTGTTTTTTTTTTTTTTTTTTTTTTTTTTTGTCTGTTAACTCCTCTACCAGCAACGGCATATCCGATCTTGATGAAAATTTGACATGAACCTTCGAAATCTCTGAACTTAGAGGTTATTGTTTTTTGGGGTACCATCGAAGAAATATTTCTCATGAATATTCGTACTTTTTACGATTTTTTTTCACACGGGGGGGGGGGGGGAAAAGTTTTAGTGCGATATTTTTCGTGACATTTGGGTTAATTCGGACCACACGGTGGGTCTACAAACGTTCATATTATACATGGGACATTAAGGTTATGTGATGTAGTACCTTTGAAAGAAAAAGTTGAAAAAGTTAAAGCCAGAATCCATAGAAATAAGCGTTTAATATAAGTTTTTTGATTTTTTTGTGCAATTTGCGTGCCATTTGGCAATTCTGACCAAACTGGTGGGCTACAACGTTCATATTAACATTGGACATTAACGGTTATGGTATGTAGTACCTTTTAAAAGAAATTTTTTAATAGTTTAGCCAAAAATCTATAGAAATAAAGCTTTTAATATAAATTTTTTACGGAAAAAAGTACCAATTTGACGGTAACAAAAAAACTTGACAACAATCAGCTACAATGCGTATTGCGTAGCAGGAAAACCAAGAACTTGCAACGTAAAGATATCCCATGCAAACTTAACATTTTTGAAAGCTCATCCATCAACGCGCGGGACTTTAGCGTTTTCCTAGTAATATTGGGATTGGTTTTATTCAAATAATCTAGCCATACCCTGGTCAAACAATCATACTACTTTCATACTTACCAACGTAAAATAAGGTTTTTACGAAGTAGGCCTAGATGCTTAAAATGCTTTATCTTGCTTTTTTAAAGATTACTTTGACTCAGTATATTATCATAACCCTATAATTGGGGAATTAAAATAGTATTTTGATTTTAATTTCTTCATATGGTGACATCATTTCCAAATTATAATTGGCAAGAAACCCCCGAATTTAGAATTTGTTGGAAAGAAAAGGTCAGTGCCACAAAAACGTTATATACCTCAATGCTAAAAATTTCAACTTACAAATGGTAGTTTACGTACCTTGGTCTACGTTTTGATACTATTGTTACCAACAACTATTATTTTTGTAGTTTGTCTCACTGAATGAAGCTCAAAACCGGCACGTTCCCTCATCGCTACTTCTGTCTCGAATGTCAAAGCGATCCACAAGTGGTCCTGCGCAACCGACCCATCCCACTCGCACAACATCTGTCCGATAATCCATCAACAAATGATAACCGCCATGTTTAAATCGATATAGATTTTATCCTTCATAATTTAGTACGAGAATGCCAAGGTCGCTTTCCGGACCTTAGGCGAACGATAGAACGCATCATCAAAAAACATCCTGTGTCGATTAGGTGGGGTCACAACACATTGAATGAAACTTTTTTGACATTGATAACTTTGCGTGTCTTTTTTCGGGTATATTATATAATAATATCTTTATGGTGCGCTTTCATTTGATATGTGGCGGATGTGTAATTTCCTACCCCAATTACCCATCCTATAAAACTAGGCCCACACCTAGCTATAAGTATTGAGAGTACCTAAATATTTTGGGCTTTTATAACACATCATAGCTAATTAGTTCATATTAATTAGATCTTTTTAAAACAAATGAATGTGGTTAATTACGTTAAATGAGCCCGCGGACGGTTTTTCTTTTGTGAAGCAAACGTACGTCATCCATAGGTACAAGCCTATTTTCGTAATACTGGTTATATTATTTTGTATTAAATTATCTTTTTTCACTTCTTGCTAGAATTTACAAAAACACACAAAAACACCTGACGAAAAACAACTACGACTATGTGGATGATACAAAAAATGTTTGATTTTTGTACAAACTATAATGTCTGTTAGGAAAGAAGGAAGCTCAAAACCTTCCGAAATATGTGCTACATTAAATAGCGTGTTTTCCTGCCAAAGAGCCAGTGAAAAAGTAAATTCAATATAAAGGCAGTATATTGTCACATCTAACATATTACAATCTGTTGGATGACATGTCGAATGACTTTGTATGCTTTGTTTATTACTTCATATTATAGCTGTTAGTGTTCAACAACTTAAACTTAAAAAACATATGGGCCTCTCAACTTACATAACGTATTCGTGTAACTATAATAGTCGTGTTCAACATCAAAGATGCAAAGAAGATGTGTTTCAAGAGCTACCTTCGGAATAGCATGTCGACCCTGAAACCTTTTCTATACATCCAACTTGTTTTCTCCATATCAATTTAGATAAAACCAATAGCAATGTCAAATTGCCCGCGGTAGCTTTGATCGCTTGGAATACTATGATTTTTCAAGACAAAACATTTATTTATCGTCGTGGCGGTATGTTTGAGATGCTGTGATAATGCCTGCTATCCCACATCCATAGAGAATCTAGAAAGCAAGTATTATACATTCAGCCGCAACCGCAAACAGCAAGAAACCCCTCATTTTGTTGTCGAAGGAGTATTTTTCCTCTCTGAGAAGTGAACATTGTGTATACGAAGAAAGTTTATTTGCAAACAATTATTACATACTAGGAAAAGCGCTGTAATAGTCCCGCGCTTTGTTGGATGAGCGTAATTGGTGCATTGAGCTAAGCCATGTGTTATGCGAATTTTTCTGTTGTGTGTTCTGGTTGAAAAAAAATCATTACTAAGTTGAATAAAAAAAATAAAAAAAATCTAAATTAAATTAAATTACAATTGATTTTTTTTATTTTTTTAATTAATCGTAATTGTTAAAAAATCTCGTAAAATTGCGATTTTTATAAGAAATAATTTCTCAATAAGCTCAAATTTAACACTTATATATTAATTCATAAATTATGTTCTGCGAAAAAATCATTACAATCGGATAAAGTGCATGTAGGTGTTATAAGTCGAAGAATTTGTTTTAAAAAAAATAAACACCCTGTAAAATTTCGATTTTCTGATAAATATTTTTTTAATTGCGCTCAAATTTCACGAAAATATCTTAATTCATAAAAGAAAGGTTCTGTGCAAAAATCATTACATTGGATAAAGCATGTAGGTGTTATAAGTCAAAAAAAAAATTTAAAACTAAAAAGCGTAAAATTGCGATTTTCAAGAGAAAAAATTTTTGCCGATTGCGCTCAGAAAACGTGGCAGTTCTAAGTCAGAGATTTTGAAGGCCTCCATAAACTTTCATGCAATCGGAGTTCGTTTTAGCCGATCGTGTGGACAAACAGACAAAAATACAAAAAAAGAAGAAAGAAACAAAAACTATACCGGATTTTGTCGCCGGTTAGTAGAATGGAAGCTTCCTTCGCTCGCTACGCCTCATCCAAATACATTTCGTCCGATAGTCGTTTGAGGTTAAACGCTCAAGCTTTTTTACTTGTTTGGTGGTAAACGGTTAATAACAAAACATCGGTATCATATTTCCATCTACTAGGAAAACGCTTAAGTCCCGCCGCGTTGTTGATGAGCGTAATTGGTGCTTGAGCTGCCATGTGTTATGCGGATTTTATGTTTGTTTCTGTGGAAAAATCAACTAACTAAGTTAATTTTTTTTTAATTAAGTAAAATTAAATAAAAAATTACTTTAATTTTTTTTTTTTAAACACATTAATTGTAATTGTTTAAAAAAAAGAAAAAAATCGGTAAAATTGCGATATATTTTATAAGAAATAATTTTCTCGATTGCGCTCAAATTTAACACCTCTCATTAATTCATAAAATTAATGGTTCTGTGAAAAATCATTTACAATCGATAAAGCATGTAGGTGTTTTTTAAGTCAAAAAATAGTTTTAAAAAATGAAAAAAACCCGTAAAATTTCCGATTTTTATGATAAATAATTATTTCAATTGCGCTCAATTTACAACGACCATCTTAATTTATGAATTATGGTCTGCCGAAAAAATCATTAAATCGGATAAAGCATGTAGTGTTATAAGTCGAGAAATTTTTAAAAATCGAAAAAATCGTAAAATTTGCGATTTCATCATGATAATATTTTTTCGATTCGCTCAAAAACTGTGTGGCAGTTCTAAGTTCAGAGATTTCGAAGTCCTCCAAAAATTTCATCTCAATTTGTGGAGTATCGGTTTTAGCCGGATCGTGTGGACAAACAGACAAAAATACAAAAAAAGAAGAAAAAACAAAAACATTCGGATTTTTTTTTCTCCAGTGTAGTGAACGGAATCTTCGCTTCGCTCGGCTACGCGCGCCTAACGCTCATGTAATGAGATCAAGTACGGCGTCCTTACTTAATTCATTGATTTTGATAAGAAGTTCGTGAAATTGATCCGTATTTACTCAGTTTGGTCAACTTCGGGACTTTATTCCAAGTGTACAGATTTTTTTTTGAATGCAAATTTTAATTACGTTCATTTTTATTTCATTTCCCATTTCATTCATTCATTAACGTTTACCTCACTGTGAATGCGGAGATGTAATTGGTAAATTCGTAGATAAGCGGTTTGATGGGAAATTTCCGTGACATTGAAATCCATGTTTTTGGATTTATGTCTCGCAATGATCGTTCAGGCCTTATTTTTTATAATCAAGTGTTGATTATCGATAGAAAATACTTTCTAACATTCTATGTCAAAAATTGGTAACGACTATTTCCAACCAGTTCAGCCAAGAGATCATCACACCTGTGGCGCGTTTGAGTTGGACCAAACGCAGCGCCTCAATTTCTTGGGCCCATTAGAGATAGGAAATTTGGCCCGAAAGGCCCGGCCGCTTTTCTTATTTATTTTCGGGCTTCATCTCTGCCGGACCGTTTTCGGGTCGGCCTTCGGCGCGGGGCCGGGTCGCCGTTATTTTTTAATTATTTAATTCGCATCTCTGGGTAAAAGCGGGTATAAACCGAGGTGGACAATCTTCCCTTTAATGATCCACCTTGTGTTGGTCTCTAATCATCAAGATATTACATGCTTTGTAATTAGTTGTTTGTAGCGGGGAAAGTTAACCAATTCTGACCCCCAAATTTAGCTCGGTGTTTTTTTTTTTTTTTTTTTTTTTTTGTCTGTTAACTCTCTTCCCAGCAAACGGCATATCCGTTCTTGGTGAAAATTTGACAGACCTTCGAATCTCTGAACTTAGAGGTGTATTGTTTTTGGGTACAATCGAAGAAATATTTCTCATGAATATCGTACTTTTACGATTTTTTTCGATTTTTTAGTGCGATATTTTCGTGACATTTGGGTTAATTCTGACCAACACGTGTGGGGCTACAAACGTTCATATTATACATGGACATTAAGGTTATGGTGATGTAGTACCTTTTGAAAGAAAAAGTTGAAAAAGTTAGCCAGAATCCATAGAAATAAAGCTTTTAATATAAGTTTTTTGATTTTTTGTGCGATATTTTCGTGCCATTTGGGCCAATTCTGACCAAACTGGTGGGGCTACAACGTTCATATTATACATGGACATTAAGGTTATGGTGATATAGTACCTTTTAAAAGAAATTTTTTAAATAGTTAGCCAAAAATCTATAGAAATAAAGCTTTTAATATAAATTTTTACGGAAAATAATACCAATTGACAGTAACAAAAGAAACTTGACAACAATCAGCTACAATGCGTATTGCGTAGGCAGCAAAACAAAGAACTTGCAAAAGTAAAGATATCCTATGCAAACTTAACATTTTTAAAAGCTCATCCATCAACGCGGCGGGACTTTAGCGTTTTCCTAGTAATATTGGGATTGTGTTATGTCAAATAATTCTAGCCATAACCTGCTCAAACAATCATACTACTTTCATACTTAACCAACGTAAAATAAGAGTTTTACGAAGTAGATGCTTAAAATGCTTTATCTTGCTTTTTATAAAGATTACTTGACCAGTATATTATCATAACCCTATAATTGGTGAAATTAAAACAGTATTGATTTTAAATTTATTTATATGTGACATCATTTCCAAATTATAATTGCAAGAAACCCCCGAATTTATAAATTTGTTGGAAAGAAAAGTCGATGCCACAAAACGTTATATATACCCTACATGCTAAAAATTTCAACTTAAAATGGTATTTTAACGTACCTTGTCTTATCGTTTTGATACTATTGTTACCAACAAATATTATTTTTGTAAGTTTGTCTCAACTGAATGAAGCTCAAAACCGCACGTTCCCTCATCGCTACTTCTGTCTCGAATGTCAAAGCCGAGTCCAACAAGTGGTCACTGCGCAACCGACCCATCACTCGCACAACAGCTGTCCGATAATCCATCAACTACGAATACCGCCATTTTAAATCGATTAGATTTTATCCTTCATAATTTGTACGAGAATGCCAAGGTCGCTTTCCGACCTTAGGCGAACAAAACGCATCATAAAAAAACATCCTGTGTCGATTAGTGTCACAACAATTGTATGAAACTTTTGACATTGATACTTTGCGTGTCTTTTTTCGGGTATATTATAATAATAATATCTTTATGGTCGATGTCATTTGATATGTGGCGGATGTGTAATTTCTACCCAATTACCCATCCTATAAAACTAGGCCCACACCTAGCTATAAGTATTGAGAGTACCTAAATATTTTGGGCTTTTTATAACAACAATCATAGCAATTAGTTTATATTAATTAGGGAACTTTTAAACAAATGAATGTGGTTAATTACTTTAAATGAGCCCAGCGAACTGTTTTTCTTTGTGAAGCAACTACGTACGTCATCCTATAGGTACAAGCTATTTCAGTAATACTGGTTAATATTATTTTGTATTTAAATTATCTTTTTTCACCTCTTTGATAGAAAATTTACAAAAACACACAAAGCACCTGACGAAAAACAACTACGACTATGTGGATGAATAACAAAAAATATTGATTTTGTAAAATATAATGTCTGTTAGAAGAAGGAAGCTAAAACCTTCCGAAATATTGCTATATTAAATAGCTGTTTTCTGCCAAAGAGCAGTGAAAAGATATAAATTCACATATAAAGCAGATATTGTCACGTATAACATATTACAATCTGTTATGACAATGTCGAATGACTTTGATGCATTGTTTATTAATTAATATTATAGCTGTTAGTGTTCAAAATAATAATAAACTTAAAGAAACAAGTGGATAATCAACTTTCATAACGTTTCGTGTAGATCTAACAAAATAGTGTTCAACATCAAAGATGCAAAGAAGATGCTTTCAAGAGCTACCTTCGAATAGCATGTCGACCCTGACCTTTTCTATACATCCAACTTTTTTTCTGCATATCAATTTAAGAATAAACCAATAGCAATGAATCAAATTGCCCGCGGTAGCTTTGATCGCTGGAATACTATGATTTTTCAAAGACAAAAACATTTATTTATCGTACCGTGCGGTATGTTGAGATGATGTGATAATGCCTGCTATCCCACATCCATATAGAATCTAGAAGGCAAGTATTACATTCAGCCGCAACCGCAAACAGCTAGAAACCCATCATTTTGTTGTCGAAGGAGTATTTTCCATCTCTGAGAAGTGAACATTGTGTATAAGAAAGAAAGTATTATTTGCAAACAAATTATTACATACTAGGAAAACGCTTAAGTCCCGCCGCGTTGTTGGATGAGCGTGATTGGTGCATTGAGCTGCCATGTGTTATGCGAATTTTCTGTTGTTCTGTGAAAAAATCATTACTAAGTTGAATTTAAAAAAAAAAAAAAATTAAATTAAATTAAATAACAAATTATTTTTTTTATTTTTTTTAATTAATCGTAATTGTTAAAAAAATCGTAAAATTGCGATTTTTATAAGAAATAATTTCTCAATTAAGCTCAAATTTAACACTTATATATTAATTCATAAAATTATGGTTCTGCGAAAAAATCATTACAATCGGATAAAGCATGTAGGTGTTATAAGTCGAAGAATTGTTTAAAAAAAGAAAAAAAACGTAAAATTTTGATTTTCATGAGAAATAATGTTTTGATTTCGCTCAAATTTCACACGAATATCAATTCATAAAATTGAGATTCTGTGAAAAAATCATTAAAATTGGATAAGTGGTGTTATAAGTCAAAAATAATTTAAATCGAAAAAAATCGTAAAATTGCGATTTTCATGAGAAATAATTTTCCGATTGCGCTCAAAAACGTGGCAGTTCTAAGTTCAGATATTTGAAAGGCCTCCATAAAATTTCATAGCAATCGGAGTATCGGTTTAGCCGGAATCGTGTGGACAAACAGACAAAAATACAAAAAAAAAGAAAGAAAAAAAAAACATTCCGGATTTTTTTCTCCGGTGTAGTAGAATGGAATCTTCGCTTCGCTCGCTACGCTCATCCAAATACATTTCGTCCGATAGTCGTTGAGGTTAAACGCTCAGCTTTTTTACTTTTTTGGGTAAACGGTTAATAACATCGGTATCATATTTCATCTACTAGGAAAACGCTTAAGTCCCGCCGCGTTGTTGGATGAGCGTAATTGGTGCATTGAGCTGCCATGTGTTATGCGGATTTTCTGTTGTTCTGTGGAAAAATCATTACTAAGTTGAATTTTTTTTTAAATTAAATTAAATTAAATAAAAAATTAACTTTAATTTTTTAATTTTTAAAAATTAATTGTAATTGTTAAAAAAAAGAAAAAAATCGTAAAATTGCGATTTTTATGATAAATATTTTTTCAATTGCGCTCAAATTTTACACGAATATCTTAATTCATAAAATTATGGTTCTGCGAAAAAATCATTAAAATCGGATAAAGCATGTAGGTGTTATAAGTCGAAGAAATTTTTAAAAAATCGAAAAAAATCGTAAAATTGCGATTTTCATGAGAAATATTTTTCCGATTGCGCTCAAAAACGTGGCAGTTCTAAGTTCAGAGATTTCGAAGGCCTCCAGAAAATTTCATCTCAATTGGAGTATCGGTTTAGCCGGAATCGTGTGGACAAACAGACAAAAATACAAAAAAGAAAGAAAGAAAAAAAAATCCGGATTTTTTTTCTCCAGTGTAGTGAAACGGAATCTTCGCTTCGCTCGCTACGCTCGCTACGCTCATCCAATGAGATCCAAGTACGCGTCCTTAATTAATTCATTGATTTTGAATAAGAAGTTCGTGAAATGATCCGTAATTTACTCAGTTTTGGTCAACTTCGGGACTTTATTCCAAGTGTACAGATTTTTTTGAATGCAAATTTTCATTAACGTCCATTTTATTCATTTCACATTTCATTCATTCATTAACGTTTAAATCAATGTGAATGCTGAGAGGTAATTGGTAAATCGTAAGATAAGCGGTTTGATGGGAATTTCCTGAATTGAAATCCATGTTTTGGATTTATGTCTCG
Organism: Sweltsa coloradensis; assembly: GCA_024449915.1. Classification (NCBI taxonomy): domain Eukaryota; kingdom Metazoa; phylum Arthropoda; class Insecta; order Plecoptera; family Chloroperlidae; genus Sweltsa; species Sweltsa coloradensis. The sequence goes on along the minus strand of JAMZAV010006767.1, from coordinate 27,082 downwards.
CAATGGATCTTTCAGGCTTATTTTTTATAATCAAGTGTTGATATCGATAGAAAAGTACTTTACTAACATTCATGCAAAATTTGGTAACGATATTACCAAGCAGCAGAAATCATCAACACCTGTGGGCGCGTTTGAGTTGGACCAAACTCAGCGCCCTCAATCTTGGGCCACATTAGAGATAGGAATTTTGGCCCGAAAGGCCGGGCCGCTTTTCTTATTTATTTTTGGACACACAACACACACAACATTGAAATTTCGGACCGGACAGTTTCGGGTCGGGCCGCGGGCCCCCATTTTTTAAATTTTTAATTCGCATCTCTGGGGCCCTGGGCCACATGTCTCTATATAAACGAGGGTGGATAATCTTCACTATAATGATCCACCTTGTTGGTCTCCATAATTAAGATATTACATGCTTTGTAATTAGTTGTTTGTATTTATATTTCCCAAGCTTGAGTAGGAAAGAATTATTTGAAAAGTTGAAATGTTCTCTGATCGCGACATGCACATAACCATAATACCCAAAGATTATTATTTTTTAAACTGTAACTTTGAAAGCAAGTGGATGGTAAAAATTCACTGAATTTAGTGATCAAGCAGTTTTTAAGTGGACACTTAACATTGTAACAAATAAAATGTGGAGAGCTCATCCAACCAGCAACAAATTCATTTCGTCCGGATCTCCCCATGCTTAACACAAAACCTATGCAATTATCATTTCGTTCCTAACGTATTATATTAGAGTATTCCCAACCTTGCGTCTAAATTAAAGTTTTTGTTCCTAATTTGATTCGTCGGAGATTGCCGGGTTAAGGTCGACTCAGCGTTGATGTAAGTGACGTGTTATTAGTGTATTTCGGTGGGAGACTCGTGGCCCTGGCATACTGTTGCTGTTAGCAGTCTGCATGTGAACTCACTCAAGCAAATACGTGAGCGATGCATGTGTAATACTAGGAAAACGCTTAAGTCCCGCCGCGTTGTTGGATGAGCGTAATTGGTGCATTGAGCTGCCATTTGTTATGCGGATTTTCTGTTGTTCTTTGAAAAAATCATTACTAAGTTGAAGATTTTTTTAAATAAATTAAATTAAATAAAAAATTAACTTTAATTTTTTAATTTTTTTAAAAATTAATCGTAATTGTTAAAAAAAGAAAAAAAACGTAAAATTGCGATTTTTATGAGAAATATTTTTTCAATTGCGCTCAAATCTCACACGAATATCTTAATTCATAAAATAAAGGTTCTGTGAAAAAATCATTAAAATCGGATAAAGCATGTAGGTGTTATAAGTCGAAGAATTATTTTTTAAATCGAAAAATCGTAAAATTGCGATTTTCATATAAAATACTTTTTCGATTGCGCTCAAAAACGTGGCAGTTCTAAGTTTAGAGATTTCGAAGGCCTCCAGAAAATTTCATCACAATTGGAGTATCGGTTTAGCCGGAATCGTGTGGACAAACAGACAAAAATACAAAAAAAAGAAAAAAGAAAAAAGAAAAAAAAACATTCCGGATTTTTTTCTCCAGTGTAGTGAAATGGAATCTTCGCTTCGCTCGCTACGCTCATCCAATTAATAGCTGGACATCGACATGGATTAATCGATTAACAAACAATCTCGGGAGACATTTTTGACATCGATTTTTGTGCAGGAAACAAAATATTATATCTTGTAACTGTGATTTTACACGAATTTTTCAATTTTACTGATTAAGAAATTTGCGAAAATTGGCGTTTTGGAAAATTTCTTAAGTCGTTTTTAAGTTTAACCTGCTTCATTTTTGTTCCACATAGATGGCCCTATATAACATCGTATCTTGAAACTCTGCATTAATATACACTCCAGACACGCAAAAATATGCATTCCAAAATCACACCCATTCTTGGTAATCAGCATATTTTGACCGAACCACTTGTCCAAATTACAAAACAAAATAAAGAGGATTTACAGAAAAGTCTGTAGAGTACGTCAATAATGACCAATATTATTTTTGGATCAAAATCCACGAAGGTCACGGGGAATAACGGTCGTCCCCAAGTTATTTCTTATGGAAGATTTTTGCCGATGGGATTTAGCTCGAAAAATAGCAAATGACAAAAAAATCGGGTCATGGTGGACCCAATAATTTTTCTATTAATTTCTAAATTCATAACTAGTTGGCCTGAATGAAATCCATTTTTGAGTTTAGCGGGTGAATACCCCTTTAACTCTCCCACCCCCTGCACCCCCGCCTGGTATGCTGCATACCAGCTCAAAATCACAAAGGATTCCTTCTTAAAATTTTACTAACTAAATGTTGCTTCCAATGCAGAATCAGAAGGTTTAACATCTAGCACATGGACTTATAAATCCGTTAAAGTATATTGTTCCTAGTTGGAATTAGCCTGGTTGATTCCTGCGTCGCGCAAAGGTCACTATTTTATTTTGTCAATTTGCCATCTCTGTAGTTGGTCATTGTCCCGCGTTGATGTCGTCGGGGCCGACTTGGTTCGTTCAGCCCTCTTAAATTGAAGTCCACCAATGAAAAAACGTAATTTCATCATATTTTAATAATCAATTTAATTTACAAAAAACACTGGAAGAAATCTTAATAAATCCACTAAAATACGTTTGAAGAAACCAGCCCTCGTGAATGAACGAACACCTTTGCAGTGTTGCAAAGTGAACCCTGTTTATACCAATCTCAATCTGAGTATTTTGAGAAACCCACCTTCAAAACCCAGCTCTAGTCTCCGTCTCTCGACATCACATAGATTTCCACTTTAGCAAAGGTTTTTTTTCTGCGCGGTCCCGCTGAAGTGGGTTTATTACGGCGAGATCTACAGCTTATAGTTTCTATGGATACGAGTACGACATGCGCCTTGTTTGACGGGAACTAAGCCCTAGTGAGTTCCAGGAATCAGGCATTAGTGACACAGATTACAAGATTTCCTCGGGTTTAGCCTCTGTCAGTTCAGTCGCAATGTATTTGATCTTCGGGAGGAAGTCTGCCTGGATATCGCCGTCACAGTGTTACTATACATTTCTACTAGAGAAGAAAAAAAAATGTAATGTTTGTGCTGGGCACTTCCCGGTACAACGCTGGATTGCAAAGGATAAAGCTATATCTATGCTAGTTGATGCTATTAATTTTCAGTTCTTTTTAACGTGATTTTATGCAGATTTTTACAAAATAACAGTTCTGACAATACTTTGCGTATATTTGATGTTTTTTTTTAAAGAAAACAAATTGTTTATAAATCAACTTGTTGAGGGCCCACTAAGCATAGATCTAAGCTTAACAAAGAACCTCGTGTAAAGTATAACGCACTATCTTGAATCGTTCATCAATCAGATCTTCCTTGCGAGATATGTCATGGGCAAGATATAGGGCTGACGAGCAGTGGGAAGTGCCTTCTTGAGGATTTTGATTTTGATACCAAGTATTAATATTTGAAATCGGAGAACGAATGTAGAAGAGGGTCGGAAGGAGGTGCCTAAGTTGGAAGACATGGGAAGATCCGGAGAACACGAAATAACGTATGTCTTGGTACTAAAAGAGACAGAAAATTTGCCATGTAAATTATTAACCTGGCACTTCGTTCCATGCTTGGTCATTTCATTAAAGGGGCTAAAAAAACCAATAATTATTTTTTTACCACGTGATCTATAGCACAATACTACACTAAAATGACCGTTTAAAAAATCATATCTTGTAACTGTGATTTAACACGAATTTTTTAATTTTTTTGATCCAGAAATTTGCGAAAATTGGTGTTTTGGGAAATTTCTTAAATCGGCTTTAACCTGCTTCTTTTTGGTCCACATAGATACTAGAGCATAGTACCAATCTAAAATGCCCATTTTTTACATTGTGTCTTGAAACTGTGCCCAAATATACCCTCAAACACGCAAAAATATGCATTCCAAAATCACACCCCATCTTGGTAATCAGCATATTTTGACCGAACTACTTGCCCAAATTACAAAACAAAATATAGAGAATTTACAGAAAAGGCTGTAGAGTACGTCAATAATGGCCAATATTTTTTTTGGTCAAAATCCTCCAAGGTCACGGGGCATAAAGATCGTCCCCATGTTATTTCTTATGGGAGATTTTTGCCGATGGGACCTAGCTCGAAAAATGTCATGTTAGACAATTTTTTGGGATGTCATGGTGGCCCCAATAATTTTTCTGTTAATTGCTAAATTCACTACTAATTAGCCTGAATAAAATTTTTTTTTTTAGTTTAGCGGTTAAATACCCCTTTAAGAAGGCTGCCCGTACCATAGATGACATTGCCGGCTAGGTATTTATCTGGGGTAAAATACTTAGAGGCATCCTGCCCCAGGCTGGAGTCGAACCCGCGCCATCTGTCTCAGTCACACGTCACGCACCGCTACCCGCCATGTTAACAAATCGCGTGAGACCCATCCGAACTTGACCGTAATGTTCACCTAGTGATGCAAGACCGGCATTGCCGAATTACGCCTAATTACCATCATCATCATACAGCGCAATTATACTTTGCAGCCTCGCTTCTGGCATTTAATTAAACAGCTGTTTTCACCGTATAGTGTATGTATACAAACCGTCAAAACCACTTTGCGTAAATGCTTTGATCAAACCTTTTGATAACCTCGTTGTATGGGGAATGTATATTTTATTTACCTCCTCTGCAACGTTTTAATTTAATTGCTACGGAGTATGATTTGTAAATAAACAGCGCTAACTAGCACAGTTAATTAATTGCCGGCTCCGATGATGAAATAGATAATTAGTTGTTTTGACAGGTGGGACGAAGCAGGAACGTTTTAAAGTCAAGTGCAGCATGAGCCTTCCATTGCACGAGATGAATTAATCAAATTAGTAGTGGAAACAAGGTAGTGAAACAAGATAGACAAATAATTTCGAAACAAGATTATATGAAATACGCATAGTAGACAACAAAATGCACAAATGTCCTAAATAGTGTATTTAAGCCACGCAAGTTTTTGACAAAGCTTACTTTTTTTAAATCGGGGGGCCGCGCCCCGCAGACCCCCCCCCCCATTATACAGAGCTCCTGGAATCCGCCCCTGTTATCTTGTACCTATGACGTTACTCGAAATTGTAAGCTTTTCTATCCTGAAATTTGCGAAAATTTGCGTTTGGCGAAACCTGCTTATTTTTTTATTCACAATATAAACTTGGCATTTAGTCAATGGTGTCTTGAAACTGTACACAATGTCAAATAGACACACAAACGCAAAAAATCCGTTATACGAAATTACAGCATATTTTGACCGATCCACTTTCCCAAATTACAAAAACGAAACGTGCAGGATTCACAGAAAAGGTAGCCGAGTCAATGATGGCCAATATTGTTTTAACCAAAATCCTCCAAGGTCACGGTCACGGGGCTCAAAGATTATCTATGGGGGAAGGGGAGATTGGGAAAATGGGAAATTTTTGGCCGATGGGACCTAGCTCGAAACTTACCACGTTTGGCATAACTAGTTAGCCTAAATGTTTTTGTTTTTTTTAGTTTAGCGGGTGAATACCCCTTTAACGCGTTCTCCAATATCCGTACCGGATGTTATTGTAGAAAGGTAACTATTAGCGGTACCCGTACATTGCGTCCCGGATCGTCCGGTACGTCAAGAAAGAGAGAGACGACGGAGTTGAGTTATGACCAGAAGAAACTGTAATAAGTGAGACGTTGATGCATGGCCGGCCGGCGGGCGACGGGTTATTGTCCCGCTTGTAACGGCCTCGCCGAGCCTGCAATATGTCCCCCCTCTAATCTCCGCACAACAACATCACAAGCAAAAAACTGCTCAGACGGATGGGGAGGAAACGGTTAAATATGGATTAGGCTGAGATGTACGGACAGACAACTGTTAAGTGTTGGCTTAGGAGAGGACGTTAGTGAGGACGTTTCATAAAGCTTCTTGTAGGATGTCAAAGTGGCTTGAGACAACTCAATCTAGTGCGACAATGCGCAAGACATAAAATTTTAGTAGAGGGGAGACCTATAAAAGATAAATAAACAAATTCATTTGAAACAGGCACGATGATCTTCATCCTAATTCTGACATACTAACAAGTTAGATTCCAAGAAGCTTTGCGCGGAGGATAAATATATTAGTATCTTTGACATTGATGTACACTTATTTACAATATTTTACGTTGATGAATTTAATAAAATAGTTCGCCCTGCTCTCATAAATGATGACATTATTTCTGATTCAGATTAAGAATGCATTTTTATTCTGAAAAAAGTTTTAAAAAGAAAAGTACAAAATGGCAGCAGTATTCAAGATGGCCACAAAAATAAAATTTATAAAGGTGTTTGTTTTAAGAATTAAATAATTCCGATAGTTATCTTTAACTATTGTGTAATTGTAATTTTTATTACTGAAACTTGGTAGTAGTCAGACAAACTAATGGCAAAGCTCATGTAATCATGGCTCACGAACACTGGCTCACAGTTTGGATTATAATATATTGGTATAAAGTCCTCTCTAAAGAACACTTCAAAGAGGGTCGAACACAACCTTTTGACCACGAGTGTACCCCAAGGCAGTAACGTCACAGTTCACCTCTCCTCGAGGTTTTGATAAAGTGCGAACCAACTTTCCCGGGCGACTTTTCACCTAGCGGCAGAGGATCAAACGACAGGAAAAGTCCAAAGGGATTGAAAGGCAAAGCCCTCGGATTCCGCCACTTCAAAGTTCTTTGGCATCGACTTGAGAACCTCTGAGTAACGCGAAATCTCTATTTCGATGTTGGATTCCAATACAACAAATAGCTCTCATTTTCACGCAAATAATATATTGGGATTTGCATAACAATTGTTTGTCGAGGAATAAATTCAATTTGAGTATTTTGAGGAAGAATAAATTTGTAAAAACCGGATCAAGTCACATGATTTGTGTTACATTTTGATTGGGGAAAATCTTGTTGCACCCATAATATCTGTTAATGAATAAAAATTAAGTTAAATCAGAAATACTTTAGTGTTGATATTTGTTTTTGATTAATGATCTCTCAAGAAGAACCCAAAACTGCTAGTTTTTTGGGGGAAAACATTGAGGTCGACAAGTAATCCAGACTGTTTGTGAAATAAGCTGGATTTAACGATCAAGCAAATTTCTAAATGGACATTAAACATTGTAAAAAAAAGTTGGCCCGAACTCAAACAACCATCTTAATAACGAATATACAGTCTTTCCAATTCATAATATGTAAATTCTAATTTACAATGCCAATACAAATACAAATGAAAAAATGGATATTATAATAGGCCTACATTTTTAGAAATATAGGCCTACACAGTATAAAAAATTACATGGAAAGATTGTATTTCAAATAATGTAATAAGAAGAATAATAAATAAAACCAGCCTAATACTTGAAAACGTGTTTCGACCATGGAGAGGTAGTCGACAACTTCCAAACTTGTATGGAATCGAGTTATCCATCTTGTTTTTTCTAAGCCGCCACCACGGAACGTTCCGTGGTGGTTTCTGGTTGGTTATCGTGTTTGTTGTGATGCGGTTACACGAAACGAACCGGAAATATTGTTGGCAAAAAAAACTCCGCGGTAGAAAAATCCAGAGCCGCGATGCTGCTGTTTGGATTTGTAAATCTAATAAGTAAGTCGAGTTATAAGAAGTTAGAGACGACTGATCAGAGAGGGCGGTGGGAACTGTGGGGGAATCCCTTAGAGCATGGATAGTTGGTAGAGAAAGCAAGCCAACGCTAGCGACCGCCGCGAGACGGACCAACATCGAAACGAGGCAAACCACGTGACTGAGGTCAAGGCGGCGCGGTAATTCAATGAGTCTGCATAGGAACGGTGCACATTGGCTTTATTGTAACGCAAATACTTGAACATTTTCGATGCATGCATACATTTACACTGTCTACAAGTGTGTATCAGTACATACAATAATTAATTCCTAAATAATAAATAAAATAAGACTCAGATAGCCTTTCAAAGTGAGATAAACAGTTGGATAAAACCTTTCAAATTAGCTTTTACCCCACTGAAAATCAGTTTTGTGACTGAGTGGGTAGAATCCTAAAGTCTAATTACGAATGTATTTATTTATTTGTTTACTTATTAATTAAGTGTTAAAAAATAGGCTTATACACTTTCTTGCTTTCTTCTTCTATTTCTTTTCCTCTATAACCATTTATGAAGTACCTATATGAACACATTTATTATTATAATCACATTCCCAGTATCATCAGGTACTTATTGTTAACGTTGATGATTGGCACTATTGGGTACTCAATGCTGAGTGGAATTTACTTCTGCTGTAATAACTTTATTGATTTAGTAAAAATTTACTATTAGAAAATATTCCTTGACAACTCCTATAATATGAAGGCAAATAAAATACAAATACAAACCAAAACAGCTAGCTTATATTACTATTTTAAATATTTACTTAAAGGGGCTATTACCTCAAAATTAAAAAATTATATTCGTAACTGTGATTTTACACGAATATTTCAATTTTCTTGAAACAGAAATTTAGGAAAATTATTGTCTTGTAAATTTTCTTAAATTGGCTTGAACCTGCTTCTTTTTTTCATATAGATACTAGAGCAGCTTCATACCAATTTACAATGCCCCTTTATAACATCGTGTCTTGAAATTGTGCACAAATATACTCTCAAACACACAAAAATATTCATTCTAAAATCACACTTCTTCTTGGTATAAAAAGCATATTTTGACCGAACCACTTGCCCAAATTACAAAACAAAATATAGAGAGTTTCCAGAAAAGGCTGTACAGTATGTCAATAATGGCCAACATTTTTTTGGATCAAAATTCTCCAAGGTCACGTGCAGTGAGATCGTCCCATGATATTTCTATTGGGAGAAATTTGCCGATGGTACCTAGCTCGAAAAATACTAAGTTTGGACATTTTTTTTTCGGGTCATGGTGAACCCAATAATTTTTCTATTAATTGCTAAATTCATAACTAGTTAGCACGAATCAAATATATTTTTTGAGTTTAGCGGGTTAATACCCCTTTAACTGTAGTTCATTGTTGTGTCTGCATCTATGTAATTAAATTTATTTAGTTGTCCTCCTTAGTAAATCAGTTTTTTAATTGAATAGGGTAGATGTTAAATAAATAAAATTATAATTAAAAAAGATTTGCACTTGTAGATTTGTGTATTTTATAGGCAATGTCTACAGTGTAAGCTATGGTTATTTATTAGGCCTAGTTTATAAAAAAACAGTTAAAATCAAGAATATTGGGTTCAGCTTGTCATGCATATGACCCCGGGAAAAATAATTTGGGAAAATAAATAATTAATTTAATTAATTAATTAATTTTAATTTATAATAATTTCGAGCTAGGTCCAATTGGCAAAAATCTCCCATAAGAAAATTAATAACAATTATAACAACAACAACAACAACAACAACAACAACAACAACAACAACAACAACAACAATAATAATAATAATAATAATAATACGACCGCACAGTTATAACAGACCAAACTATACATCACAACAGACCGGATATAATTATAATTGACAAGAAGAAACAAGAAACTACCCTTATTGACGTTGCTGTCCCAATGTGCCATAACGTCGAGACTACATGGAAGAAAAAAATTGACAAGTATAGTGAACTTGCAATTGAGATCAAGAAGATGTGGAAACAGAAAAAGGTAAATACAATCCCATACGTGATATCGGCTAATGGCATCATACCGAAGAAGCTACATGAAAGCATTAAACAACTAGATCTTCCACCCAATGTTTACATCGAGACTCAAAAGGCAGTAATACTCAACACGTGTAGAATAGTTCGTAAATTTCTAAACTAAGAATGATACTTCGAGATTCCGAGACAGCTTCCATCCTGACATGGTTTTCGTGGTTTCCCATAGTCCGAAGAGCAAATGCTAGGATGGCGACGAGAAATCGGCCACGACCGTACACAGCAGAAAGAAAATATCATCTACAAACTATATTATAAATGACTATATTTTAGTTAGAGTTAATACAAAGTAATAATGTGGGTATGAAATATAGATACACATGGAAGTACTTGACGTAAGTCCGTACAACATGTTAGCTCCGGTTTTGACCGAGTTTGTATGAAATACATCCAATAAAATAATAATAATATTGCGACGATTTTGATGCCCCGTGGCCTTGGAGGATTTTGGTAACAAATTATTGGTCATTATTGTCATACTCGAATATTTTAATGTGTATAATATATTATATGACGTAAGAGCCTACATATAATTTTTTTTAAACAACTATCTCAAAATGCATTTATTATGAATCTAATAACGCCTTCACAATTCTAAAAAAGACATTGTCCGAAAACGAAGAAGGTATAATTCTTAAAACACTTCACAGATTGAATGTAAGACTGAACTGAAATGACCAGAATCCAATGCATATTAAAGGCCTAGCCTAGCCTAATTCTTCATTTGTATCTTATTTGAGTTATTTGGTCTAAATAAGCAAAATAAGCAAATATCTTGGCTGTTTATCCCATTTACAAGTAGGCTATCTTAGGCTTAATATATATATTTATAGGAATTTATTATTGTATGTACTGATAATCACTTGTAGACAGTGTAAATGTATGCATGCCTTGAAAATGGCCAAGTATTTGCGTTTTAATAAAGCCAATGTGCACCGTTCCTATGCAGATTCATTGAATTACCGCGCCGCCTTGACCTCAGTCACGTGGTTTGCCGCGTTTCGATGTTGGTCCGCCTCGGATGACGTCATACTCCCTCTACCAACTATCCATGCTCTAAGGGGAATCCTTTATAGCAAGACGCACTTAATGGTGGATACGTACATTCAAAGTATTGCTTCACAGTAGCGCGGCGATGCTGCTGTTTGGATTTGTAAATCTAATAAGTAAGTCGAGTTATAAGAAGTTAGAGACGACTGATCAGAGAGGGCGGTGGAAACTGTGGGGGAATCCCTTATAGCAAGACGCACTGCATGGTGGATACGTATTTTTAAAGTATTGCAATTTGTTTTATTGTTCACGGTACTTTCCAGCTAATCGCACCCTTAATTAAAATACAATTAAAATTGGATAGTTAATAATTTACCTTAACAATTCAGTTCTACTTTTAAAAGTTTGGCCGCACTAGTCAGTGAAAAAGAAAAAAATAGACGTTCTTTTTTTTTACATTTACCTGAAGCTTGGAATACTTGGGTGTTTAAAATTAGTATAATAAACCACCTGTCTGTGATATAACGAAGAATTATGAATATTAAACGTATTTCTGCCCTAGTGGGCAGAATACATCAACTCGTTAGTCCACCCTTCTTACGGGTGTGTTTGATAATTACGTGCGTGCAACGAAACACATTTTCTACATCAGAACTCGCCATTCTTTTCACTCTTTGCCCCCTCCCCGCCTCCTTAGAGACCCGGACCCAAACTCGTGGATAAATTTTCGAAATGTTTACTAAACTAACTTTTCCTTTCATCGAGAGAGTAAAAAATTAAAAACTTTTAATGAATGAACGACGCATTGGCCACCAGGCGCGCTTAAAGAAGAACGCGCGCACCGCGAAAACTAAACTTTCACCAACCCCCAAAAACTGCCCCATCTTTTCCATCTGGCATCTCGAACTTTCAAAAACTTTGCCAATACTTATCGTAAAAAAAAGAAAACAATCTGAAATTAAGAAACTTACTTATAGGCTATTAAACATAATATACTACAAAGCCCTTCCCTCTGAAGATATTTTCACAAAATATTGGACAGCAAACCACAAGTATGGTGGAACACTTAGGAATGAAACAAACAATTGAATACAAAAATACACACAAACAACAAAACATATGATAAATGAGTTGTGAGGATCTAAAACGTTCAAAGCCTACCGGCAATACAGATATGCAAGAAATAACAGTTTCTTAAAAGATCTCAAATATGATAACAACAATAGAATGATTCAAGGCAGGCCTATACAAGTGCATTCTCAGCTTTCAAAGAAGGTGTAACAATGTAAAGTAAAAAAGTGTTTTTGATTTAAATTTGAATTCAAATTATTTTTACATCAAAGTAATATATTTTTAATTTACATAAAAAAAGTTAAAAGTTAAAAAGTTAAAAGTTAAAAAATTATATACCTTGAGTGCTATTTTACTTATTACAAATGTTATTAACTTTCTACGGCGTTGTAAATTTTATACAACTTCTAAAAAATATATATATATTCTCCAGTGTATTATGCAAAGTTTGCCTTGCAACAACACAAAAATTAAATGGAATTGTGAATTCAATTGCAATTTTTTCTACTATATTTGCCAATCATCGAACCACTGATTTGGTTTAAACTTGTCGTAGGCTTTCAGGGCCCGAGTCAATAATTCAACTTGGCTGTCGGGATACGCCGCGTCGATTGTCATTATAAAACATTTTTTGATTACAACTAGCCCAGTATGAGTAGGGAATGAACCGGTGTCGGTTATAATATCTTGATCCGCTAATCAGCACTATACCGCGATTAGTTTCAAGCTTAACGTCAAGACATTAGTCTAGGTGATTAGTACTAGGACGCGGATTATGTTAGGGCTAATGATGATGTTGATCAACGGAGACGGTGAATATATATTTTTATAAATTCATCTTACAGGGTATACAATAATTTGGATGGTGGAAATGTCAATCTATACAGCTTATAAATATCAAAAATACCAACAAAGCTCAAATTACAATTTCCTTAAACATCTTTTAAAAGATTTTGTGATTTGTGTGATTTGACGATGTCAGAGCACTCTAATTGTGCGTATATGTTTCAGTAACGCACAGTAACTGTGACACTAAATAGGTAATTTGTAGTAATTTTCTAAGCTTGTGTATAGGAGACAATTAATCGAAATGTTAAACTGTGCTCTAATGTCATATTCTTTGTAAACATCATCCCAAAAATTAATTTTTTGGGTGGTGAAAATCGGAAGTAGAAAAATGATCCATAATTTATGTGAAATTATCTGGGTTTGGCGATCAAGCAAAGTTTTAAATTACTAGGCCGCTTTGCTAACGCTTTTTGCAGTCGCGTTGATGGATGAGCTTTTTTGGTTGATTACCGGCCCAAATATCACGAAATATCGTATTAAAAATCGGGGGGGAAATTGTAAAAGTACGATTTCTATGAGAAATATTTATTCAAATGTCTCTAAAATTTTAACATAGATAATTTCAGTGATTTTAAACGTTCCCATAAAGTTTCATCAAGATCGGAGTAAAGTTTGCAAAATGAATCGTAAAAGTACGATAATCATAAGAAATATTTGATCGATTGTACCAAAAAACGTGGCAAGTCTAAGTTCAGAGATTTAGAAGGTTCCCTCAAATTTTCATCAAGATTGCCCGGTAGAGCGCGAACAAACAGACAAAAATACAAAAAAAAAAAACACCAGAGCTAATTTTTTTTTGGCGGGGGGGGGGGGGGGGGCAGTGAAATTGAAGTCTTCGCTTTGCTCGTCCAAAAATAAGTTGACCTGAAGAACTACACACGGTTTGCTACATCTAGATGATAATGCCGGTGATAATGCCGGTCTGTGAGCGCCGCCGCCAAACACATGACGAGGGTAGGCCTAGATCCATTATGCAGTGATATCACGTGGTGTCAAAGACGGGGTAATTACTGCGGAGCCGAGGGGATGAACTGCGTGCGAGGCCATCTCGTTAGCGGGGGTAGTATTACAAGGCGGTCATTGAAAACATCCACTATATCGGCGCTATACCCTCCTGGGATCCACAGGCGGCAACATGCTCATTTTACCTGCTTCAAATTTCTCAGACAATTTTAGTCACATTTATTTAAAAAATTTAAGCTATTGTGTCAAATAATTATATTAAGACGCCTAAATCACAGCACTTTTCCATAAATGAATTATAGAAAATAGATAACAAATATACATTATATATTTTGTAGAATTTAAAATCTGTCAAAATGCTGAAAAACAAACAAATAATCACAAAGTTTCTGAGCGTACAAATGTCCAATATTATCAATTATACAAAGTTTATAGCTGCAGTAAAAGAAACGCGCCGAATATGAAATCAGTCCTATTTCCACATAAAAGTAAAAATTCGTAGCCTATAGAAAAATGTAATTTTTCACCGTTCGCAATTTTGCTAAATTAGTCCGAGAGTATCTTGAGAGAAAAATAATACAATCTCGCAAATTGATTCAACGTACGCTTGGAATATTCCTAATTGAATTTCGTCTATGCTATCGTATTTCGTAAATTTTCGCAATTACTTAGCGGTTTAACTCGATTTCATGGTCTAGATTTAACTTTTAAAATTGTTGAGAATTTAATAACCACTTTTCTCCACTATCTCTATGGGAACTTGTCACTAACACTTTTGCTTACTCGAAGGTATAATGTTTGACCTCTGGCAAACCAAGCTTTAATGCGGAATGTGGGGGTTTATATTCTGGGACGATTTTAGAGCATTAATTAACAATTTTCAATGTTAGTTTAGTTTAGTTTGGAAAGGATATATGGTTGTTTCTAGCAGGGCACATTTCATAGTATTATTTTATTGGTAATGCTACGATAATAATTATTATGTATATATATATAATATTTATTTATAATAATTAATAACTAGCAGTTAATGTGCCACAATAGTGACACGCTTATGTATAGGAGACATGAAGTATTGAAATGTATACGTGTCTGATTTTGGCATGCGCAATCCTTCCTGAACAAAATCATAAATTTCGAAGTTTGTTGGGCGAAATTTAGAGGTCAAAAGTCCAGAATACATGAAATTTACTGGATATTGTTATGAACATTTTAAGAGGAGTCGCTTAGGCTGGCGCGGTGACGAGTTTAGGCGCTCAGCTTTCTGTTTTTTTTTTTCTCGGGTAAGCGGTTTATAACACCGTTATCAAATTTCACACTAACGTTAATAAAGAATAAATCTATGCCATCCAGTACGCGTAGGTCTATTCCTAAATTAAAGCATTAACTTTGAATAAAAAATTAGTGAAATCACGAAATGTAGTCTTTTTGGTCAACTGCTGAATTTTTTCTAAGTGATAGTTTTGTTATTCATTTGCATACTGGATATCAACGTTAAAATCAATGTGAACGCATAGGCTATTTTGTATTATCAAAAGATAAAGGTTTGGTTGGAATTTCCAGAATTGGAATCCATGTTTTGGATTTCCCATTTTTCTACGTTTTAAATTTAGACATAATGTCTCGCAATGGGTCTTTCAGGCTTATTTTTAAAACCAATTTCGGACATCATTATAAAAGTACTTTAATATACGTTCCATAAATTTGGTATGAATTACCAACCTTCAGCAAAATCATCAAACCTTAGTTGATGAGCACACTGGATTTGAGGTCCAAAGTCTCAGCGTCCCCTCAACATTGTAAACGTTGTCCGAAATCATCCATACTATTCATAGTTATTCCCTGGACATACTTTCTGCGTTCAAACAACTATCGATTAATTCTACTAAAAAGCAGCTGATCTTCAGAGTTGTAGTCTCATTTTTCAATTACCTTTTTTGAAGCGAGCGAATAGCAAAGTCCCAACTTGACTCTTATGGTCGAATTCTGATTTTTTTTGTTGTTTTTGTTTTTTTTTTGTTACTGCATTTGCATACAGGTCGCACGTTTATCTCTGATCGCCTGTATTTTTCACACATTACATACACTAAGCGGGTTTGCTGTATAGTTTCGAATAAAAATCCGATCTTGGTTATAAAAATAAAAAATAACTAATATAAAAAATACAAAATGTTCCGATCGTTATGAAATGTTGCAGGGTCAATATTAACCATCTCTCCTATTTGCAAATTTCAGCTAAATCGGCAAGACGTTAAAGACTATTGGTAACATAATTCGAAAAATGTGCTTAAAATGTAGGAGGCATGAAGATACAAAGTACTTTAGAAGGCATGACGGAATTATACAATGCATGATTTGAATAGTCTAACAGGTACAATGATGCAATTCAGTTAGCTACCTGTGGGCCTTATGGGATGTCGTAATCGGTCATGTTGCACTTCGGTCTCGTCACAACGCTCCAACTGAGCGTTTTCCTAGTATATTCTTACGTGTAAGCAAAATTTGTAAGCTAAATTGATCACTGAAAAACCAGGATTTACTGCAGAATGTAAAAAGTTTATTCAGAATCATTTTCAAGCTCTCCCAATTGGCCTAAGGTTCTGGTTTGGAATAAAATGCTAACGTGTGTATGTCGCGAACAGACCACATTTAAAAAAAATCCTTTAAGTTTTTAGTAACTAACCTCACGGACACCAAACAATTTTTTGTGGTATTTTCCGAAGCTTCAAAATTTTCCAACCAACTACTTCAAAATAAATGTTCTCTGATCGCGTATATTCTGTTTTATCAACCAATTCCAAAGTTTGTAATTACGAGTGAAAATTGGAGGTCAAAAAGTGGAAATTCGCTGTTTGTTCCGATCAAAACTTGGCCCGAGCTCACCCATCAGTCTTTAAAAAAAAAACGTAGAAATCTTCGCCTTTGGCGTCTACGCCTCGCTTAGAAATGTCATCATTTATTAAAAAGTTATCCCCCCCACCCCCCTTTCAGAAAGACTTCTCTCGCGCCTGTCTACATATCCTATATATTCCCGTAGAAACGAGTAAATGAATATATTGGAAAAAGTTCAGCCCAACCCAACACACGTCAACTCTTAAACGAAAAGTTCATCCCAATATTTTCATTCCGAACATTTCCTATTTTCTTCCCGAACTGAACGAAATACGATACAGGATTACAGGGAATGCGCTACGGTGCTTTCTTGCCCCCAGGCATCATATCCCCCATCAGTATATTTACACGCGAGACTAGGAACCGATGTACCGTTAGGATTCTCGATCAACCTATTGGATAACGTACGAATTGAACGAATTGAGCGAAGGATATCAAAATATTGAGGTCTCGTCAAAACTTGACGCTTCGGAAATAACTTCTTGTTGGTGACAGGTTTGAAAATGTTTTACTTTCTACATACTTTGCTCTAGGCGTCCAGGAAATCATTTTACAGGTTATTAAATTATGTTTTAAATAAGATATTTTTTAGTCTCTACAGGTGCTGACGTGCCATACGAACTAGAAGGGGTATTACACTGGGGTCGTCGCCAACTGAATACAGTTTTTGGTTAGAATAAGAAGTGCGCATGCTTAGTACCATGAACATCAAACCCGCGATTGTAGTTGGCAGTTTCAGAAAATTCTCTATATAGGCAATTGTAGACCAACTGCGACCCAAAACGCAACCAAAAAATGTAACCAGTTGGTGGCGAGTGGCGACCCCAGTGTAATACCGTCTTTACGGATAAAAAATTATGTTAATATATAACATAGTATTTGGAACATGTAGAAATTAGACAAAATAATACCAATCGATCCACTTCAAATGTCATAGTTGCCTCCAACGACCGCCAGGGGAGCTTCTGTCGAGCGACACTCCCGCCATCTGCCTCTAGTTTACTTCCCTAAAAGATTGTAAACACGACCATCTCGTCCTAGGCCATCAATAATGAACCAGCCGAGTGGATCTCATGTGATGCGAAGCCCACTTTACTCTACTCCTGCATCCAATATTAACGTCTTAACAACCTTGTTTGTGTATCGAGTGGACGAGATCGATGGCAGCGGACGATGGTCGTACGATTAAACATTCACGAGCGAGGTGGCCACTTACTTCAGTTCCGGACTGGTGGGCGGGATTCTGCTACAGACGGAAATAGCGTGGGAATTATTTACTACCCCTCCAGGAAGACGGGTGAAATCGCAGACAACTCACTTGGCAGGACTGGAATTTCTTCCCGTTGGAAAACAATTTCCGTCGAAAACAATCGATGCGGGAGAACGAGATTTGGATGGAGTGGCTGGCTATTGTTTTCCTGCTTCTACGAGTTTAGCCGAGAAGAAGAAAATAATTACCATCTAATACTTTGAGTCTACACTTTAAAACCCTTTCCAGCCCAGCGGTACCATATGGACCCAACCCACAACGTTTATAAATTTTAATCTAGCTAAATCTATGTATATTTTTTAATTTGACAACAATTTTTTTTTGTAAATAATAAATAAATACATTTTTTCCCGATTCTAATGGAACAAAAAGCGATTTTTTTAACAGAAGATTTAAAATATACACTCTGCAAAAAAAAGCTAAAAATGGGGGGGGGGGAAATGGTTTTTTCTGGAAATGTAAATAAATATCTAGTACTGCAATAATTTGAGGTACAAAAATTCAAAATATGTCAAACAATTTAAGAAAAAATCTATTAGGAATGTAATTCAAATTCAAATTTTTACTAAAAATAAAGTTTTTACTAAAAATCCAACATTTTCCAAAATTCCTTAAAAATGATGACATTTTTTTAAAAATAAAACATTATTTTAATAAAATTCGAAACTTAATTGTTGGCTTAAAATTACCTAATTTACACGGATTAAATTCGTGCCTGAAAGGGAGGATGCAGGCATGCTCATTTTACGCGGCTTCCAATTTATCAGCCAATTTTAGTGACATCAGTTTGAAATTTTACATTATTGTGTAAAAATGAATTATAAAGGCTCTGATCATAGCACTTTCCCATGAAATTGATTGAAAATAAACAAAAAAGAAACTCAATTTTCTAGAATTTAGAATCTGTGAAACAAAAAAATGCATTTTTAAACTAATTAACTATAAACATTGAAAATATAATATGATAGGGGCGTACAGATCCATCATTATCAATTATGGCAAGTTTTATTAAGATGTAATGATAAATGAACGTGCTGAGCATCAAATCAGTAATTCTCCCTCCATGAATGTGTTACGAAACAAATAATAAAATAAATAAATAAAATAAATATTTTCAACCGAGGAGTTGTAGTCGTGAAGAAGAAAGCCTACTCGAATACCAATCTTACAATAATTTATTTTATTTTTCGTTAAGAATTTGCCAAATGACATCTTTCTATTAACGTACTTTATATGTAAAATGATGTATAAATGTGTAAGAATGTAATTGTCAAGTGTGTTATTCCCTCTGTAAAGCGTTCACACCTGTTTAATCAGGAGGGACCCACATTCAGGCGACTAACTGCATGGGTAGCTTAAGGGTATTAGGGTAACCGTGAAGAGAATATCAAGGTCTGACGAACATCTTGAAAATACTATAAAGGTCATTATTATTGGCGGCGGGCTTCGAACCTTGTATCTCTCGCATCCGAGTCGCATGCGTTACTCAAAAGTCATAAGCTATCTCTGTTGGTGCCAATCTAATAGGACTAAATTCCAGTATTAACATTTTGATTGAGGAAAACCTTGGTAAAAACTTGTCATGGTTGCCTATGGTGAGCTCAAATAAGCGACCTTCCAAACACAAATTCGAGTCTCATTTTCTATGGTAACAATAAAACCAACAAAACATTGTTTGGACGGGTCAATGTTCTGAAACCCAAACCCTTTACCAAATTTGTAAATTGTAACGCCCCCCTTACCCCCCCCCCCGTCAAACGCGTCCCAAAACACAAACCCGATTAACATTTTATCCACTGAACATTCATGAACCAATAAAATTCCAAATTGGAGACGAACTCTGTGAATCCCCGTCGTTCCCTCGGGGTGTGTACCCGGCGCCGAGGAGGGGGGGGGGGGGGGGGGGGGAAGGGGGGGAGGGGTAACAGATCGAGATTCAGGTCGGAGAGTCGAGAGGATCGCCACCGAATTATTAACAAGACCCGAAATCAAACAGTCTGTCTGTCTATCTAGCAAATAGAACGCGAGTCCGCCGCAGATCGCCGCCAGCACCGTTGTAGTCGGCGACACAAGAGAACACAGTTTAGCTCAGATCCATGCACAAAACATCACTCACTGACTACTTAGATTACTGCCAAACGGTTTATAACAAGTGTCCTGGAATTAACAGTGTGTGCCAGCAGAAGGAACACAGGTAGATCCAAGATATATGTAACTACTAACAGACTGCAACGTTTCTTATTTACATCCAAGAGAAAAAAATGGTGGTAAAATTTATAAACATCTACAATTAACTTGTATGTTAGGGAATGGATATTGGTTATGGATATTTAAGAACAAGGTGATTTCACATTTAAGATGTTTGAAAAATTATTTTGAATAAAATTTGAGTAACTATCTATATTTAAAAAAGTAGTACAGGGTAATGTCAAAAATACTATTTTAACTAGGCCTACCTAGTCTATTGATCAAGTCGCTATGATCTAGTTTCTAAATACCGTAATATATAACTTTGATATACGATAACAAAATAACAAAATATTTTGTTAAGATATTGGCTTAGGCCAAACAGGTTCAATCGGGCTAGACATAACACGCTTTCAAAACGTATCACTACCGACTATATGCTACAATCACGTGGCAACTATTATTAGCAACATTATTACAAATTAAATAGTATGGTTTAATTTTTTTTGGAAGGGCAACTATAGCGGCAGGTTTCAGAGTATTACTTAGGACAACGTATAGACATCAAAAGGTTCAGAAAATTAATGCGCAACAACAATCAATGTAGTCCGAAATGTAATTAAATTAAAATACCATACCAACAAGACAAATCATATACGAATGCTAACTTTTTTTAAACTGCCTTTTCATATCACTATGTAATTGAACGTGAAAGCTACAAAACTAATACATAAAATGAAATTGGATTTGGAAAAATGTCTAGATGGGCTAACCTATCTATGCTAATGGTACGATCATACGTGAGGCCGACTTTAACCCGGGCTCCCAGGTTACTATCAGAGTGGCACATGATGTGGGGAGGAGGGGGGGGGGGTAGATTTACTACGGGCGGAAATTGCATGTGGTCATTATTAACAAGTGTTCTGAATAAATCACTCTATCTGTGATGATCCGATGCCCGGACGACATATCAATCTCCGTTCTGTGTTAAAGGGTCGACCTAACCATAGCGTACAACAGTACGTGTACTAACATCGGTAGTCGCTTCAACTAATTCACAGCCTTGCTAGCCCTGCATTGCGCATGCTCATTATCATTATGCATGAACATGTCCACGAATTACACTAATAGCCCTCGAAGTAATATAGATACAGTGGAGATCAAGTAAAGTTTGATCTGCAGGTAGAAGGAATTTCCTCCCCTCTTTACCACCACAACCTCCCTCGAAGCGACGAAATCGTCAATTGAACTAATTCACAGACTCGCTAGCCCTATCTTGCGTATACTCATTGTCATTATGCATGAACATGTCCACGAATTACACTAATAGCCCTCGAAGTAATATAGATACAGTGGAGATCAAGTAAAGTTTGATCTGCAAGTAGAAGGAATTTCCTCCCCTCTTTACCACCACAACCTCCCTCGAACAGACGAAGTCATTGGGGAAAGGGAGATTGCGTCTATTTAATCAAACTTCTACACTTCTTCTGACGAGCTCTAAAAATCCAATTTAATAATTTTCAAACGAATTAAGATAGCTCTATTTTATTTTCATTATGAAAATGTTGTGTTTTTACCTTGGATTATTTACAAGATAAAACACAACATTTTATGATTCAAGCAAAAAATGGTTTCATTGGAAGTTTTGTAGCTTATCAACTGAATGGCACAAGAACCTATATAAAAAAATATAAAAAAATATTTTGCTCATTCTTTTCGGGAAAAGTGGAGGGCGGGAGGAGAGGAAATTCTGTCGACTTGCGGATCATTCTTAACTTGAACTTCTCTGTAGAGTTGATATTATGAAGAGCTGTCCAATATGTTGATCTGTCAATGATGTCAATGATGTCAGTGTTAGATCTGTCGTTTAAATGGGAAACGGAACAAAAAGATTCTCCGAAAACGTGGACATATTTCACTAACAAATTATTTGTTTAACATGCAATAAATACCAACAAATTATTGTCACATTGTAGTAGTACTAAGTAACTTATTACGATGTATCGTAACGAAAAACTGTTATAAAACACACTCGCAATATAATCGTGTGTATAGTCAGTAAAAAAGTTCAAAATTTAAGCAACAAATTTTGCACTTACGAACTGCAACCCTGAGACCTAATTTATTAACTCAAAAACAACAACTTATCGATCGACAACAACAACATTGTAAATAGAATAACTCATGCACAGTACGGTTGACCGACATTTTTTGCCTACCACTAAAACAAATGTTAGCCCTCAGGTCTAGGGAATAAGTTGTCATTGTCAATCGACAAGTTGTCGCATGATTTATTATATTTTAAAAGTTGTCACTATAGATCGACAAATGGTCTTCTGAGTTAGTAATGGTCGCAACGCATGGGGTTTCGACCATATGGTCTTTTTTCCCCTCAAAAGATGTTCATCTATAATTGCGTTATTTGTAGAAGTGAAATGAATAAAACAATGATCAATTGATTGATGTCATTCATTTACTGCTACGTTAATGAGCAGTTGATAACCCAATAACCATTTTTTGCATGCCTTCCATTATTCCAGTCTACAAATTTATAGAATGTATTTATATATTTTGGATGAAAAAAACACGCAAATTGACAGTTATTCACCATTATTCCTAGTTAATCATTTTAACGTATTATTTATTAAGAGGAGGCGAGTAGAATGGTTATAGGCTGGGCAAAAAAAATGGCCATTTAATTCAAAATATAAATAACGACAGGGTAAATATAAAGAAGCGTGACAATATCTAATAATTTCCAACTGTATTGTGTAATGTGTAACAATGTCACTACCGTAAAAAACGGTAACAATAAGGTAAGAAGAAACGTGCGGCTACAATTGGCGCCCAAACATGCGATGCGGCCATTTTGTGCACAGCCTCCCTCGTCTCTACCACGATTAACTATTATACGTGTTGTAACAAACCAAAGACATGATTCTCTTCGAAAGAGTAATCTGAAATAACCAAAACACTCATATTGAAAGTCGGGGATGTGGGGAAGGGAGGAAGAGGGAGGTAGGGGAGTGAGGGGGAGCGAGGTAGAAAATGGGTTTTGGAAAGGAAGAAAGAAAGCACGCAGTACGGAAGATAACACTAATCAATTGAAAATAAGGCAACATTTAGCCATACACTGTAAGTGTACATTGTAAGTTATTGAACGTTGTATTATGAATTAGTGTTTAAAGAAGAATTGAGTATAGGTAGCAACGAGATACACAAAAATATAGAGACGTTATGCCTAAAAATTGTTTTATTTACCGTATGACCCCTTTTTATTTTAGTTTTAAAATTGGAAGAGTTCATTTTACAATATATATATTTAAAACATTTAGGCCTAAGTGGATAGCAAATCTTTAATAGTTATTAATTATACTCCTTTGTAAATCAGTTTCTTAACTGAATAAGATAGAAGTTAAATAAATTAATAAATTAATAAATAAACTAATTAAATAATCAATTAATTTAATTAATTTAATAAATAACTAACTATATAAATATACAACAAAAACAACGTTTCGAAAAAAAACTATTGCCATCAGCGGGATATTATATCTATTTTTATACATTAAAGAGTTGTTATCTCATGAAATGTTTTAGATATATATGAATTAAACCCTGTTTAAAAAAGTAGCATGCCAGACATAATGTATTGAGTTTCGACCATATATGAAGTCCCCTTTAATTAGCTTCTATGCACTTGAAGCTTGAAAGCATCACAGGACAGGGACTATTAATCCACATAGTGTTGTTACAGTGTGTTTATTTGTCATTATTTAATCAATTCACATTAATTTATTTCAACAACCTACACTAATTACCATGTCGAGCGCAAAGCGTTGATTCAGCGGGCACAAACCCACCGCACACAATAATTATCATATTACAGCTTTGCACATTTTACATTTCACGAGAGCAAAATAGCAACGCGGGAAATAATAAAAAGTGCTAGTTGTTTTTGCCCCTTTGCATACAAATGAATTATACCCCCCCCCCCCCCATCTCTTTGTGTATGCAAGCAACGTGGTGTTGTAATTATTATTGTTGTTTGAACAGGATGATTTAATAGTAGCGCCAAGTCACGTGTTGCGAATTTTTCACAACACACACGATATGATAGAAAAGTATGAGGTTTTATTTTATTAATGAACTGTGTTTGTGTGTGTCACAAACACTTTTTGAATCTACCCTACAGTCGTTTCCAATATCCCCTTTGGCGACATGAAAGTGGTTTGATTTCTAGATCAAATTAATACACAATTGAATGTGCAATTGAGGTGTGTTAGAGGTACGTGAAAAAAGAGTTTTGAATAGATGCTACAAAGCGCTATTTTTCACCTAAAACTATGTTTTTTCAGTATTTTTTTTAAGTATAGAATTTATAATTTATTTATACATATTTTTATTCAGTTGATATAACCATGATGACATAATTTCGAAATAAAAATATGAAAAAACTTAATACACATTTTGAAAGTGGTAAAAAAATAGATGCTCCAAAACGCCATAAAATGACATTTGAAAATGCTATATACACGTACTAATAAATATTACGTAAAACATAGAAATAAACAAAAGAGAAAATACAAAATGTGTTGTAACACGTTTATAAATAATTAGAAGATAGTGCTCACTACTAAACACAAATCTATAATGTAATATTATGTACACGTAGGCCTACTTTAGACAAATACAGATTTGTTTAACGCCTGAACTGTTCACTTATATAAACTGATTTACAAAGGAGGACAACTAAACTAGGAAAGCGCTAAGTCGTTAAACGAGTGAGTGAGCCATGTGTTGAGTACCCGGTAGCATTCCCTTTTCTTCCCCTATACCTAAGACTGGATCTAGACGGCGTTGGTCTTTCCTCCCTAGCCTATCATAGGAGCATTATGCAATATGGCCTTACAGTTGACGGGCTCTTATAACAAATAAACTCAAAACCCTATAATTTACACCTATATATCAATTAACTTGTATGCAGATGTTCCCACGAATTTTAACACGTGACTCGCTCACTCGTCTAACAACGACTTTGGCGTTTTTACTAGTCTAGTTGGATAAGGTGACCTTATACCCGAAATGTGGGAGACCTGGGTTCAATCACCTCGTCAGGTTAAAAAATTATAAAACATGTTTTGAAATGCATACAACGCAGTGTAGTCTATCATCTGTGAAAATACTATGGAAAACATAGCCAATACGAAATACGTGTAGAGATTGCAAGGTTTACTCAATCTTCGAGCGGAATAGGGCGTACCTTGAGCGTGAAAGATTCGATACACCTTGGTCACTGCATGCAATTTTCACAACCTGACAAGTAACAAATAATTTTTTTTTCGAAAACATAACCATTGTCGTTGAATTAAATCCACATATTTGCAGGCATTTTTTGATTTATTATTTCTTGTAGATTTAAATCGCAATGGATCTAGCTGATTTTGTAAGCAGTTCTTAGTTAACTAGTACCGGATGTCTGTTTAAAATTTCAGCGAAATCTATTCAGCGATTCGGCTGTTTTTTATAGCACACACACACAAACACCCACACACAGAATGACCGAAGTGCCGTTGGAGTTGAATTGCAGACTACGTTCGCTGCGCTCACTCGTCTAATAAAGCTAATTACATAAATGCTGACACAATAATTAAGTTTGAAATAGTAATATTACTACAACAATGTATAATAAGACAATCATTTTAGCAACAAATTTAAATTCGATATTAAGTGAAACTAATTCATGGACCTAATATAAAAAAGAGAAAATATAAATAAAAAACTGAAGTAAAGAAAAGAATGGACAACATAAGTCGTGTCAGAACAGAGTTTATTAACGTCGGCTTGCCAAGCTTGTCATGTCCGCTTCTCCTTTCATTTTGTTTTCGTTTCTTTCCAGCTCTTCTCAAAAATAATAATAATAATAAATACTCCGGTGCGATTTTGGAAGTCTTGGTTTGGAAAATTAAAATTGCAGTTAAAAACTTGAGTCAAGATGTCAAAGATTCCTTGCAATACAATTGAAAGCATCGTACTTTAGCAATGTGCCACATCGCCTTGTTCTCTGGCAATAAATATATGTACTTGTTTAATTTATTTATCAATAAGGCGCAGTAAATGCAAATGCTAGTTCACGAGGGCATGGGAAGAAGAGTATGTCTGGCAATGTAGGCGCTTCATGATGTCGACCGCACGAGAACGTGTCTATAAATGCTAATCATCTCTTGCACGTTACCTAGACTTAGAGAAGAGCAATCACTTGATGCACAGCTTACAGACACTATAGGATAGGTAGAAGGGGTATAACATGGGGCTAACCCAACTGGCTACAGTTCTTGGTTACAATCAGAAGTGAGAGAACGAATGTACACATGCTCAGTACCATGATATACAACAGGGATTGCAGGCAGCAGTTTGAAAAATTCTATACATAAAAAAAAAGTCTATCCATCCTTGAAATACAAAGTGACCATTGACGGACGCGTCGGGTATGGGTATAAGGCAGCTGCTAAGAGTTGTCGCGTGTAGTCGTAAAATAGACTATCCTAGAAGCTGAGGGTTTTCTATCTGCTGTATTCTCTTCCTGTTCTATTGTTCTATTTATTTAATGATTTTTTTTGTTTAATTGCAAATATCTAATAACGCTGTTAAAAGATTAAGTGTGCGTCTTGAATTTCATTTTTTTGGACGAAATTTTACGATACAAACTGAATGAGTTAAGGATAATGCTTGTATAATATATTTTAATAATATTATTTAATAATATAATAATATTTATATATTTCAGTCAGTTTTGATCCTAGACACTAGGAAAAAAAAACATTTCATGACTCAAGCAACACATTTGAACAATGTTATTAAATATTTGTAATTATAAAAAAAAATCGCTTAATAAATTATTTTCATCACAATAGATTTGAAATGGGCGAAGGCAGGTAGAAAAAAACCATGTTCGCTCCCAAGTACGGTCACGTTAAAAAAGGTTGAAAGGGAAAAATGCAGACAATAGACGGGATGACCGATCCCGGTCTCGTCCGCCGATGGTCACTTTGTACCTCAAGGATGGATTGCTAGTAGTCAGCTCGACCCAAAGTGACCAAACCGACTGAACCAGTGTAATACCACTTGAGTGAAGCTTCA